>CATIWM010426880.1:0-12305 GCA_949671775.1 Mallotus repandus | reverse complement strand
GAACTCCTGGTTGTGGTGCTAGCTTGTATTAGAGAATCGAGTTACCACCACTCTCTATTTGTCCCAGTTATTACCCTGGGTGGCGACTCCTCATCTCCATGCCATGTCTTTGTGACAGTGGTTAGTGTGTTCCCTAGAGCCTTGAGCTCAAACAGTGTCGCGGTTGCAATAAACTTGGGCGCGCGCTAAACCCCACCGACTACAAGAGGTCAAACTACTAGCCAACAGGATGGCTCAGCTGGAATTTGCCTTCAAGGACAAAGGGCCTCATGAGTCCCAAAACTTCACTAATTTGCTTTGTTTAAAGATGAACCACTTCCTAATGATTTCAAATTGCCAAACTTTGCCAAGTTTTATGGAACTGGGGATTCGAGGGTCCCTTTAATGCAATACGCCACCTTTATGGCTGCTATTAAGCTTACAAAATCACAGATTGTCCGATTTTTTTTCACATCACTAGAAGAGGGACCAAGAGTATAGTTATTTGACCTTGAGGATGAAATCAAGAGTGACTAGTTGCTATTGACTCAGAAATTCATCAAGCAGTATGAATACAATACTCAGTTGGATATAACCCGCAAAGATTTGGAAACTACAAAATAGAAGTCTGGTGAATCTTTCTCTCTGACAATGTTGCAAGATGGCGAGCTAAAGCTGTCAAAATAAGAAACCATCCTCCAGAGGATGAGCAGATAGAGCTAATAATCAAAGGATCACTTCCCCATTTTAGGAAACATATGATCTTTGTCCACTACCTTGATTTTTGAGCACTTCATTAAGCTAGAATCAGAATTGAAGATGAGGAAGCCCAACAACCTAGAAACACTTTCCATCGAAACACTCAAACCAACACCTAAAATACATTCACCAAAACCACTGAGATAAACCAAGTTCAACCAAACACTTTCAATCCACCATCTGTCAACGTCATCACCAAACCACCTTGAAGATTTACCAACTTCAACCTCCCACTATCCAAGGTCTTCCAAAGACTCCAGCAAAAGAACCTCTTACAACTAAGATAACCAAAACCACTACCAAATCCTTTGCCTCCTCAGATCGACCAGAACCTATTCTACCACTTCCACCAAATACCTGGCCATGCCATTGACACTTGTAAAACTCTAAAAAATGCAATCCAAGACCTCATCGACTCCAGAAAAATTGATGATCCTGAAAGATGACCCAATGTCAAAACCAACCCCTTTCCGAATTACCATGCCATGCCTTCACTAATAATCAATGCAATCTCATTTGGCCTACTTGAAACCTTTACGGAACAATCAATCCAAGCTATTCAGGAGACTCCTGACGAACAAAAAGCCAGAGTAGAAAAAGAATTCTTAATGATCTCAAATGATGAACTCTTAAGTCAGATATTTGACTGTTATGACTCTAGTAAGAACGAATGGGACCCTTCCATATTTGAATATATTTCAATGCCCCAAGCATTCACTCCCCACTTAATGATGCAAAGGATAGCTAGAGATGTAGCCTTCCCACTAAACGGTGAGGTAATTGACTGCCCTTATCCATATGAAACAGACAAAAGCCTTAAAGTTAAGCAAGACAAACCTAAAGTGTGGGGATCTACTAGGCTAGCCATCTAGAAAATTTGACTATAAAGTCAAGTATAATGCACCTTCAAAAACTAATGTCCTTCTAGAGGAAATAGTACCCTAAGGATGGGGAGAAAAATTTGATGAAGAAGACAAAATGACCGCGACTATCCAGTCTCCAAACCTACAAGTCATGATAATTTACAACTGGTACGACTCTGATGAAGAAAAAGGTACAGATTCCCAAGAACATGATGACTCTAAGATCATTGTCTGGAACAAGGGTAATAATGTAAAAGCAACCAGTCAAGAGACACCACATAGTAAAAAGCAGATAGCTAAAAAGCAGATAGCTAAAAAGCCTCTACCCTCAGTTAATCATGTAACTCACAGCAGAAGAGTCTACCAACTTCATAAAAAGAAAAGGATGTCCCCAAGGGGAAAGAAATGTCAAGTGATGTGGCTCTGGCTAAGGAAGAAGATGATCGGGTTCTTAAGTAGCTTAAGAAAACTCAGGCACAAGCCAGTATTTCAGATTTGTTCATGGCCTCTAAGAAGCACAGAGATGCTCTAGTAAGGGCTCTTGATGATGCAAAGATCACCAATGATGCTCTAATGAAAGCTCTTGCTAATGCAATCACCTTCTCAGATGAAGACCTACCCCCTGAAGGAAGAGTCCATAATCATCCTTTGTTCATATAAGCAATAGTTAGATCTAAGAAGACCTCATGTGTTATGGTGGATGACGGATCTGCCATCAATGTTTGCCCTTTGAGACTGTTACACAAATTCAGAATGAATGTTGAAGATCTAGAGGAATCTAATGTGATCATCTGAGCCTATAATGACTCTACAAAGCAAGTCGTAGGGACTTTCAAAGTAGTAGTCATTGTAGTAACTATTGAATCAGTAGTAGAGTTCACTGTCCTAGACATCCCTCCAACCTTTGCCATACTACTGGGGAGATACTTGTTCCATCTACTAGGAGGCATACCTTCCCGTACACCAAAAGATCAAATTCCTACTCAAGGACAAAGTTGTCACCATTCCGGCTGAAACCAGCAACATCATTGCTTGCTTAAACGTAGTGCCACTAAGCTTTTAGATCTCTATAGTCCGTGAAGATTGGGTCGACCTAAAGGTTGCTGTAATAATGAAAAATATACAATGCCTGCCCAGAACAGGATTGGGTGGAAGATACACTGAAGTCACAAAATTCCCTGATATATGAGAATAAACCAGCAGATATAGCCTAGGGTATGATCCTGAGAAGGACACTGGAACTAAGAAGTTTACCTCTTTTATTCCAGAGGGCTCAACTGAGGTCTACTAGGGATAGATAGAGAAGTGGGAAAAAGAAGGGGTTGAAAAACCTAGCTTTAAAATCTTCAAAGATATTATTGACTCTGCTAAGGGAAAATGCATGCCAAAAGATATCACTGAAACTGATATTGAAGAACTGATGAAGAATTTGGGATTAGAATCCAAGGCTGAGACCCTCAACTGTGAGGAAGTTGCTGCCATCCTTGAATCAAGCATTGATGACATTCTGTTTGAAGATACTAGAGATGATCTCTATACTTTTCCTTTATTTGAAACTGATGATGTAATGAACTCTAAAGTTAATGCAATGAAATCAAATTTTGCTTACTTGTTCGATGTCTTTTCTGATGGTAGTATGCATTGCATTTATCAAAATACTTGTATATTTGACATTCATTCCATACGCACTGAACCATTTAACATTAGCATAGAAAATGGACCACGCATTTTGCATATTTCAAAAGATGTTACCCTTAAAGAGATGAGAGAAATTGAAAAAATATTAATAAAATATTCAAAAGTATTTGTTTGGACATACGAAGACATGCCCGGCATCGATAGAGACATTGCTCAATACTACATCCCCACCAAAGAAGGGTATAAACCAGTAAAGTAGAAACTGAGAAGACTCAGACCAGAATGGGCCTAATTGGTAGAAGAAGACATCAAAAAGTAGATCGAGGCTAAGTTCCTAGAGGTGGTAGACTATCCAGAGTGGTTAGCAAATGTCATGCCAGTGCCGAAAAAAGATGGAAGTGTCAGAATTTGTGTTGACTACAGAGATCTAAATAAAGCATGCCCAAAGGATGACTTTCCTTTGCCTCATATAGATGTATTGATAGACAACGTTGCCTCCTGTGCAATATATTCCTTCATGGATGGATTTTCTGGATACAATCAGATTCTGATGGCCATCATCGACAAAGAAAACATGTCCTTCATTACAGAATGGGGTACTTACTGTTATAGGGTAATGCCTTTCGGCCTGAAAAATGCAAGTGCAACCTACCAAAGAAGTCAAGGTGTACATAGATAACATGATGGTTAAGTTAGAAACCAGAGAAGGGTACCCAGCTGCTCTCGAGAAATTCCTTAGAAGGGTTGAAAAGTATAGCCTCAGGCTTAATCCCAAGAAGTACATATTCAGAGTAACTTCAGGTAAGATGCTAGGGTACATTGTCAGCCAGAATGGAATCGAAGTGGATCCAAATAAAGCAAAAGCAATTAGAGAAATGCCAATGCCAAAAATAGAGAAAGAAATCAGAGGGTTTCTAAGAAAGCTACAGTTCATAAGCAGGTTCATTGCCAAGTTAACAGTAGTTTGCAAGCCCATCTTCAAGCTACCTAAAAAAGATCAGCTGATCGTATGGAACGAATAGTGTCAACTAGCATTCAACAAGATCAGAAACTACCTAGTCAATCCACCAATTCTAAAAGCACATAAGTCTGGGTTGCCATTAACCTTGTACCTAACTATTGAAGGGAATGCAATCAGTGCAATGCTAGCCTAAGAGGGAGAAGGAAAAGTAGAACATGCAATCTACTACCTGAGCAAGAAAATGCTGCCTTATGAGGAAAAATATAGTTAGGTCAAACAGATATGTCCAACAATGGTATGGGCAATGAAGAAGCTCAGACACTACTTTTAATCATACAAGATCCAAGCTTTGTCCAAAATAGATCTAATGAAGCATCTCTATGAAGCTCCTTCCCTAGTGCAAAAACTCACCAAGTGGCTCGTTCTACTTACAAAATTCGATGTGCAGTATCTGACTAAGAAGACAGTGAAAGGGAAAGCAGACGCTGAATTCCTAGCCTTCAACCTGATTCCAGATTTAGAAGACATTCAACTAGACTTCCCAGATGACCTCAGCACGGCCATCGAGGTGCATGGATGGCGAATGTATTTCGACGGAGCAGTCAACCAATTAGGAGTAGGAGTCGAGATCATGCTCCGAACACCAAAAGGTGAAGTGGTGCTAATTACTAAGAAGCTAGCATTCAGAGTTACGAACAATAAGGCAGAATATGAAGCATGTACACTTGGCATGAAAGCTTTGATAGCTTTGGGAGTGACAAAAGTTAAAATATTTGGGGATTCCATGTCGGTAATCAATTAGATAATAGAAGAATGGGAACTGAAAGAACAACACTTAAGGCCATATCTGAGTCACCTGTAGCAGCTTGCCTTATCTTTCCAGAAATGTAAATTCATCCATCTCCCTAAAAATCACAATGCACTCGCTTCCCTAGCATCAGTATGGAAAGGACCGACCAAATTGCCCATGAAGCCTCTAATCCTACTCAAATCAAAGCAACCTAGCCACAAATACCTCAAAATAGCAGAAGTAAAAGCAGACATCAAACCTTAGTTCTACAATATATAGTAATACCTCACAAAGAGAATTTACCCTGAGAAGGCAGTCGAAAAAGACAAGACAGTCATTCGGCAACTGGCACCAAAATTCACATCACACCAAGGTGTATTATATAGAAGAACTTCAAATGGGATGCAACTCAGATGTCTAGATCAGGCAGAAGTTGCTAGCGCAATGGAAGGAGTACATGAGGGTGTTTGCGGTCCGCACATGAATGGCACCATTCTAGCTAAGAAGTTAATGAGATAAGGGTTCTTTTGGATGATGATGATAGAAGACTGCATCATATTCGTAAGAAGGTGCCACAAGTGCCAAATTCATGGGGACATTAGCCATCTTCCTCCAATAGAGCTGCACTCTATCTCTTCTCCGTGGCCCTTCTAGCATAGGGGTTAGACATAATCAGAGAAATTCACCCAACAGCCTCGAATGGATATAGATTTATCTGAGTCTCAATCAACTACTTCACAAAGTGGGTCAAAGCAGAATCATACGCAAAATTGGGGGCAAAACAAGTGGCAAGGTTCCTAAAAAAAACCTATTCTGTCGATATGGGTTTCCCCATCACATTATTTCAGACAATGGTGTCCATTTCTAAGGGGAAGTGATAGAATTACTAAGGAGTTATAAAGTGGAACATCACAAATCCTTACCTTACAGACCATAAGCAAATGGGGCGGTCAAAGCTGCAAATAAAAACATCAAAATTTTTTGTCAAAGATGACTCAAACTTACCGTGATAGGGCAGATAGACTACCATATGCATTATGGGGATATAGAACAACATTTAGAACTTCAATAGGAGCCACCCTTTCTCACTAGTATACGGATCTGAAGCAGTACTCCTAGTGGAAATGGAATTGAATCGCTGCAAATAGAAATTGAATCCGAATAGCCTGAAGCACAATAAGCTCAACAAAGGCATGATAGCCTCACTACTCTAGACAGTCAAAGACTCAAAGCACTTTATCATACGCAACTATATCAAGCTCGACTGGCTAGAGCCTTCAACAAGAAAGTCAAACACAAGAGTGTGAAAGCAGGAGACTGGGTGCTAAAGCAAACCAAACAAAATGTCTCAAACCCTGGAGGGAAGTTCAGGCCAAACTAGGAAGGCCCATATTTGGTCAAAACCGTTATATCAAGAGGAGCTGTCAAGCTGATGGATTTCAAAGGAAATGAGTTCTTTGAGCCTACCAACACAAACCGCTTGAAGAAGTACTATGTCTAGAGCAAATACATAAAAAAGAAACAACCCCGTTGAGTTGAAAACTGAAAAAAGGCAACTCAAACAAAATTAGGGGAACTAAGAGAAAATACTTAGTTAGAAAACTTGAACAGGCTGACTAAGGACAGGGGTACCGTCAATTTGAAATTTGCATAAATACAATTGTGCTTTTCTTAAATGTATTCAGTGAATATACGAATGCTTATCAAATCATGTAAGTACATTTAAGGAAATGCAATACATCATTATCATCTGAATTTATCGAGCATGCTAAGTATAATTTGCATATTTTCATTACATGCTTTGCAATTCTTACTTGTTTCATTATTTCCCCTCCATATATCCAGTCGCTGTTGTTGAAACTAAAAAAAAAGCCCAGCTAGGTGCAAAGAGCTCTAAAAAGGGACGCCTTAGGCAAAAGAGGGAAAAAGAAAAAAAATACCTAGATAGGCGCGAAGAGCTCTGAAAAGAGACGCCCTATGCAAAAGAGGGAAAAATAAAATAAAGAGGTAGATAAAGCAGAATAATCAAACAGAATGGTCACAAATACATTAACAAATGTCACAATCAAGAACACACAAGTCAGTTTCATCTAGAGTACAACAATAACAGCCATCAGTACAGAATACAATATACAGGACAGATGCCCAAATACAACACCCTGAGTCCATAATCTCAGGAAAATAATATAACACTAGACAACCAAAGCCAAAAGCCTATATCCAAGCCTCTTAGCAACTACATCGACTAAGAGCAAGAGCTGAATCCATTCAAGCATCTCCGTCACTTGAGCCAGGCCTCGCATCCTCTGCATCCATTTGGAAGGCTGCCAACTACACGTTTAGCTGATCTATTTCCTCATGATAAGATGCTCGCTCCTACTCCCACTCACGACTAGCATGAATATACTCACTCTGCATAAGAAAAACATCATGAATCACATCCATAAACGCACATGCATTTGCATAAAATAGGTACAAATTAATAAAAGAAGAAAGCAGTATGCTCTGTGCGCTAGTAAACTCCATGAAATACTCCTGCGCACTGATCATAATAGTATACCAAGACTGAGCAGTAGAAACAGGCACCTGCAAAGAAAAAGAAATCAAATAACAAACAAAGCAAAGAAAGGGGAGAAACCTCACAGAATTAAGAAACTAACATGAGTGGCATCTGCAGGCACCACACCCGATAATGGTGTACTCACTCTGGGCAAAGAGAAATGAGCTCCCGCTCCTGTGATTGTCAGCCAGTATAACATTAGAGGCACCGCACTCATAAAATCACTAAGAATGGCACCGCTAGGTCCCACACCACTAGCATGTGTCATCCCATCGGTCCAGGACCACTCTCCTTATCAAAACGAGAGGAATCTGATTCCCTTCAATGACTTCCAGAATTCTGCAGATAAAACTCTCATAACTCATGTCATTTACTGTTTAATACTAATAAAGTTTGTTACATGCTTACATGAAAACAGAAAAAAAAAAACACAGCTCAGAAGCATACAGGGTCAAAAGATGCTACCCTGGAACCAAAATGACCCTAGGATGACCATGAAGTCCCGACTCTAGAGCCCAAAGGCTATAAAGGATCCGCCTGAGGAGGTGGAGGAGGAACAAACTCACTGGCCACAACATCAATCAACTATGGCACCAGAGACATCATATAAGAAAAATGAGCTCACTCTAGGAAATCCTCGAAGGGGTACCCTCTCTCAGCTCTGTCAAGCTCCTGTCCAATAAGCTCTCGACCTAAAATATATTCCCAGGGGGAGCAACAAGAGCTCTCCTCATAAACGGTCCATCCCACCAGTGATAGACTTGCTTACCTAGATACCACACCTTATCAACAAGACCGGGCAATAAGACCCTCCTCTGTGTTAGGCGCTTAGCCACCCCCATCTCAATCGACCAGTCCTGTCACTCCATCCACTAGCATGGATGAATCTACCCAAAAAAATCATAAGCAAAAGAATTGCCAAATAATAAGCAAAGCAAAGACAAAATTCGCCATACCTGATTGTAGGCCAATCTACTCAAAAGACCCCTCACCTCTATCAAACTCTCAATCAAACTAGAAGTCCTCCTAATCCATCATGGAAGACGGGGAAAACCACTCTTAGGCGAACGCTCAATAGTGGTACAAGGAAACAACTCGAACTCGTAAGCCTAAACTTATCAAGAAGAAAGGAGTCAGAACAATCAAACATAGAACAATCCAAAAGTAACAGACCACTCTCACATCTAACACGAACAAGCAGCTAAAAACGTGCGAGCATCCTTTACAAGCTGCATCCAAACCAGAATACATGTGGGCAAAAGCAGCTGTGCCCCAACTGTACTTGGTAGATCCCTCAAGTTCCTCAAGATAAGTAATAACTGCAGGAAGTCAGTACTAGAGGCATTCGGGAAGATAACAACACTTAGAAGGTAGAATAAGAAACACCTAGCCAACTGCATAGAATTAACACGACCCATGTCGTTCTCCAACCTCACCTTCTCTATAAGCTACGTATACCGGATCAAAGTGGAGCAGCTAGACTTCACAGAAGCAGTAACACCAAATAGATCCCTCAGCCATCTATTCCTCATAATGGCAGAACTGCATGCCTTACTGCTAAAAGGGATAGGCTCCCCAGAAAAAGTCAGCCCCATAATGGCTATAAAATCAAGCATAGTGGTAGTCATCTCTTCGAAAGGCAAATGGAACGTGTGGGTAGTATCCATCCATTGCTCAATGAGAGCGTACATCGCAACCTGGCTCGATGTATACGAGCCATAAATAAGAGTAGAAATAATACTATCAAAGCTCTTCCCGGAAACTATTTACTTCACACACAGTGGAAGACCCTGATAATACGAGTTGACCTTCTTGAAGCTACCAAGCAGTTGAATGATGGGCCCAAAGGACTGCAACCAACAAGTAAAATAGTTACAATATTTCATCAGATACTTAAACATCTCTTTTTGCATCTTTGCAGAAAACAACAACAAATGCTAAATCACAGCCAGAGCTACACTACAGCAAGAGCCATATTATAGCAAGAGCTACACTACAACTAGAGCTACACCATAGCAAGAGCTAAATTATAGCAATAGATACAATCAGATAGCTAGAGCTAAACTACAACAAGAGCTACATTACAATAAGAGCTACACCATAGCAAGAGCTACAGCTAGAGCTAAATTATAGTAAGTACTATGATCAAATAGCTAAAGCTAGACAACAGTAAGAGCTACAGACATTACAACAAGAGCTACATCACAGCTAGAGCTAGACTACAGCAAGAGCTAAAACTATAGCCAGAGCTGAAATCACAGCTAGAGCTACAATAAGTTCTACAGTCACCACAGTAAGAGCTAAAATACAGTAAGAGCTAAACTACAGCAAGAGCTACAATTAGACAGCTAGAGCTAAACTACAACTAGAGCTACACTACAGCAAGAGCTACATCACAACAAGGGCTAAAATCACAGCCAGAGCTATAGCTAGAGCTACACTACAACAAGAGGTACATTACAGCAAGAGCTAAAATCACAGCTAGAGCTACAGTAAGTGCTACAATCACACAATAAAAGCTACAATCAAACAGCTAGAGCTAGACTACAATAAGAGCTAAAATACATGTCAGCTAGAGCTATACAGACAATGAATACTGAAATCAAATAGCAAGAGCTAAAACTAAAAGTAATGCATAAAGCTAACTACAGCAAGAGCTAAGTAAGTAAACTAACATGTCGACGATGAATAGTCTAAGCATGAGTCTCTACACTATAGACAACGGGAACTGGATCTCCCTGAGAAAGTTAAGGTGAACGAGAAGAGGCTCTACCATTAGTCCCAGCAGCCTTTGTAGCTCCAGCAGTAGAGGTCCCTACGCTAGCTTGCCCAAGAACTGCCTCATCCTCTAAAATAAACTCATCAAAAGAAAAAAAAAGTAGTATTCACATCATCAAAGTCACCAAGATCCTCATAAATAAGAGGGAAGTCCATAATTCCTGCACTCCATGAAGCAACAGAGCAACAACAGAAGAAAAATAGTCTAAAAAACTCAAAAGGGTAAAAAATCAGGTAAAAATCACCTCAAACTTAAAAATGAGTTCGTTTTATAGGCATCGAGCACGTCTCGGAGTGCGTGACCATGCAACCCAAGCATGTGATCACGCTCCCCAAGCACGTGATCAAGCACTCTTTCGAGCCTCACGCGCTTCAATACTCATACACGCGCACACCAAGACCCCCGCACACGCACTCCTAGGGTCCTGAACTTGCATTTTACTTAAAGAACACACACAAAAATGCATGAATCACATAAACATGAGCATTGTATGTTTTAGGACACTGCATGTGACATCACTGTCTTAGAAAATCATTCACAAAAAGAAAAATGAAGCACATATAACACAAGCATGTCGCACCTGTAATTATCACAATTGACACGTCATGAAATCACGCTCGAAACATGATGAATGATGACATCATCACTGCTCAATATCATTTTTTCACTGAGGAGCGTTTTCACTACTTAGAAGCATTTTTCATCTGCTTGGAAGCATTTTTCATCTGCTTAGAAGCATTTCATCGGCTTAGTAGCATTTCATTCGCTAAGTAGCATTTCATCCGGTTAGAAGCATCTCATCTGCTTAGTAGCATTTCATTTGCTTAGAAGCATCTCGTCCGCTTAGTTGTATCCAATTGCTTAATAGCATTTTCATAAGTTTAGTAGCATCTCATCTGCTTAGAAGCATTTCATCTGCTTAGAAGCATTTCATCTGCTTAGAAGCATTTCATCTGCTTAATAGCATTTCATTCGCTTAGAAGCATCTCATCTGCTTAGTAGCATTTCATTTGCTTAGTAGCATTTCACCTGCTTAGAAGCATCTCGCCTACTTAGAAGCATCTTGTTTGCTTAGTAACATCCTATTGCCTAGAAGCATTTTCATCTGCTTAGTAGCATCTCATTTTCTTAGAAGCATTTCATTACTAAGAAGCATTCCATTTGCTTAGAAGCATTTCATTGTTTAGAAGGCATTCCAATATGCTTAGAAGCATTTCATCTGCTTAGTAGCATTTCATTGCTTAGAAGCATCTCATCCGCTTAGAAGCATTTCATCTACTTAGTAGCTATTCATCCATTTAGAAGCGTCTCATCTGGTTAGTAGCATTTCACTTGCTTAAAAGCATCTCACCTGCTTAAAAGCATCTCACCTGCTTAGAAGCATCTCGTCTGCTTAGTAGCATCCCATTGCTTATAAGCATTTTCATCTGCTTAGTAGCATCTCATTTGCTTAGAAGCATTTCATTACTGAGAAGCATTCCATCTGCTTAGGAGCATTCATCCGCTTAGTAGCATCTCATTGCTTAGAAAGCATTCCAATCTGCTTGGAAGCATCTCATCTGCTTAGTAGCATTTGCATTGATACCTAAAGAGGTTATAAAAGCACCATCTTGCCTCACCTGAGAGAATTATGAGATACACAAACAAGCAATGGCTCAGTCAACCGAACAAACTATCGGCCTGAAGTCAAAAGACTAAACAACACACCATCAGGTAAGCACCTCTTCCCAAAATAGTTTTTACATCTGTAGACGGCGGGGTTTAGCGCGCGCCCAAGTTTATTGCAACCGCGACACTGTTTGAGCTCAGGGCTCTAGGGAACACACTAACTACTTTCACAAAGACATGGCGTGGAGATGAGGAGTCGCCACCCAGGGTAATAACTGGGACAAATTGAAAGTGGTGGTAACTCGATTCTCTAATATAAGCTAGCACCACAACCAGGAGTTCTGGATACGGAATACCAACTTCTTTTA
>CATIWM010426874.1:0-34542 GCA_949671775.1 Mallotus repandus | reverse complement strand
ATGCCAAATAAGGGGAGAAATAAGGAAATATATATTTCTCATTAATTCTATTTAAATGAATTTCTTACTCCTTATATTTAGTATTTTTATGGTATGCATAATTTTAGGGGGAGTAAAATTAATTCAAATTATCACACACTTCACTTTATATTATTCTCTCAAACTCAAAATAAGCTTGTCAAAATAAAAAAGGAGAAGATTGTTGACCTTAGCAATAATAAATCTTGATTTTGATCTTAAAAAACTTGATTTTGAGCATTTAACATGTTTGTTTAAGTGTGTATAAGCTAGGACTATAATGGAAATCAAAATGAAGCTAAGTGTGCTTTTGGGCTAAATCGACTTTCGAGATTCCAGGAAGATTTTAGAAGTTTTAGACTTTTTAAATGAGAAATTTGTCTTCTTAAAATGTTAAGTAGACATCACAAGCTTTCCAAATTGATATTACTTGTCAAAATATGAATTCATTTGGGTCTGGAAACCTTCAGTTAAATTCAGCTTATGCAGTTTTCATTTCAATATGAGCAGCTCTCAGTATTTCAATAATATCTTAAGCTAAAGATTTCAAATTTAAGTGATTCAAAGTGATATGAAAATATAAGAAAAATACCTACGACTTTCATGAAGAAATATAAGGCTGACTTGATCTTCTTCAATGTAAAAAAGTCATGATCCCGACCGGGACCAAAATTGCATCAAATTGAAGAATTTATCCAGAACATATCCCGGGCTGATGTCCCGATCAGGAAAAGTGTGATTCCAACTGGGATTAGGTTAGTCATGACTGGGTTCAAGGCTGTCTTCAAACATAACAGCTATAATGGACATATTTTAGAATATCCCGACCGGGATCAGGGTGATCACGACTGGGACCAGTGGTTATGCGGGCTAAAAGTCCAAAATTTCATCCAATTAAAGTTTGAATTTATTGAAAACAAAATTATTATTTCTAATAGCTATAATTGAATTGCTCAACTATAAATACAACCTCTGAAGATCATTTAGAGGCTAAGAAATTTGTTTTTCATTTATACATTCTCAAGCATTCAATTAAAGCTCAAAATTCTCTTTAATTCATTCTTGTATTTGATAAACTCTTGTGAGAGTTTGGTAAGTGTTAGAATAGAAATTCTTATTCTTCTATTTTCTGGGGTTAAAGAAAAGGGAAGTGACGTTCTATTCTAAAGGAATTGGTTTAAGTGTTTAGCCATTAAAACACTTAGGAATTTAGTTTTAGTGTAAGCCTTGAAAACACTTATAAATCGATTTTTGAGTGAGCCTTGAAAACTCAAGTTGTAAGGTTTGAGTTGAGCCTAAAACTCAAGTTGTAAAAATCAATCTAAGGGAATAGATTGTGGTGATTCAAAATCTTAACTTGGGGATAAGTTAGGTAGAGACGTAGGATTGTTGAGAATCCAAACTTCTTAAATACTTGTGTTCATCATTCTTCTTTCTCAACATTCTATCATTTTTGCTTATTTGTTTTTAAGTTTTGATTTTTGTTCGATAGCCCTATTCACCCCCCCCCCCTTCAGGGCATTTTCAATCCCTGTGGGCGATTCGTCGCGCTAAGGGGAATAGAGAGATGGCGATTCCTCCCTATAGATGATTTGTTGCAATAAGAGGAATACATAAATGGCAATTCATCCTTGCAAATGATTCATTATGCTTAGAGGAATAGAGTAATAATGATTCATTCCTGTAGGCGATTCGCCGCACTGAGGGGAATAGAGGCGATTCATCCCTGCAGGTGATTCATCGCACTGAGGGGAATAAAGGCGATTCATCCTTGTGAGCGATTCGTTGTGCTAAGGGGAATAGAGGCGATTCATCCCTACGAGCGATTCGTTGAGCTGAGGGCAATAGAGGCTATTCATCCTTACGGGTAATTCATTGTGCTGAGGGGAACAGAGGCGATTCATCCCTACTGGCAATTCATCACATTAAAGGAAATAGAAGTGATTCATCCCTGCTGGCGATTCGTCGCACTGAGGGGAATAGAGGCGATTCATCTATGCGGGTGATTCTTCACATTGAGGGGAATAGAGGCGATTCATTCCTACTGGTGATTCATTGCGCTAAGAGGAATATAGGCGATTCGTCACGTTGAGGGGAATATAGGCGATCCATCCCTACAGGAGATTTGTCGCGTAAAGGGGAATAGAGGCAATTCATCCCTGCTAGTGATTCGTCGCGCTAAAGGGCTTGTCAAATTAGTAGCTCTTCTTGGGCATTTCGTTGTGCCAAGGGGCTATGTATAGCGATGCATCCACTTGGGCATTCCAACGCCAAGGGGCATGCTCGTTAATGCGTCCACTTGAGTGTTTTAATGCCAAAGGGCTATGTACAGTGATATGTCAGCTTAGGCATCCCAGCGACAAGGGATTTGTGCATTAATACATCCACTTGAGTGTTTCAGCTCCAAGAGGTTATGTACAGTAATACGTCCGCTTGGGCATCCCAACTCCAAGGGGTTATGTACAACTATACATCTGTTTGGGCGTCCCAGCACCAATGGGCATGCGCGTTAATGCATCTGCTTGGGCGTTTAGCGCCAAGGGGTAGATTTAAGATGGTATTTCATCCCTGCATGAGGGGAATTAGAGTTTACATTATCTCAGAGTTTGTCTTGAGGCAATTTATACTACGCAGAATCCTGGAAAATCACTAATCCAGAGAAATCATAATAACCAAGCACGTTCCTCCAAAAATCGAGGAAAATCACTAACCAAGAGAAATAATAATAAACAAGCGAGATTCTTTGGAAATCGATGAAAATCACTAACCAAGAGAAATCATAATAACCAAGTGGGTTCCTCCTGAAACGGTTTTAACTATACCGAATCGGGGGAAATCACTAATTAAAATAAATCACAATGACCAAAAGGATTCATCCCGAGGTGGTTTGTACCACATCGAATTGGGGAAAGTTACTAACCAAGAGAAATCATAATAACCAAGAGGATTCATGCCAAGGCGGTTCATACCACGCCAAATCAAAGAAAATCATTAATCAAGAGAAATCACAATAACCATGAGGGTTTATCCTGAGGCGGTTTGTACCATGCCGAATTAAGGAAACCGCTAATCAAGAGAAATCATAATAAGCAAGAGGATTCATCCCAAGGCGATTCGTACTACACCGAATCGGGGAAAATCGCTATCCAAGAGAGATAACAATAACCAAAAGGATTCATTCCGAGGCGGTTCCTACCACCCCAAATTAGAGAAATCATTAATCAAGAGAAATCACAATAACCAAGAGGATTCATCCCGAGGCGGTTTATACTACCCCGAATCGGGAAAAATCATTAACCAAGAGAATCAGAATAACTAAGAGGATTCATCTGGAGGCGGTTTGTACCACTCCATACGGGGAATCATAATAATTAAGGGAGTGCATCCTAAGGCAATTTATATCATACCAAATAAGGGAACCATATTCGAGGGGTTTGGAAAAACTATAGAGAAACAGTAAACTTAGAAAGAAAATCATGTCAAAACATGCACATAAATTGATTTCTATATATGTAGTGCATACAGTTCTCCCTTATTAGTAAATAAAATGAGTTACTATTGACCTGTGGATTTTACGCATTTTGGTAATATACATTGACTTATAATTAATTATAAATTAGTCAGGCTATAACGAGGGTATATATGCCATGTAAATAGGCTATGTTGGTTTGTCAACTTTCCTTTTAACAAGGTGCAAGTAAATCTAAGTAATAAGGAGACTAAGCATTTGAGCAATGAGCAATAGTTCATAGTTTATAAAAGATATTCTCATGTTTTAAAGAGAATCAAGTAGAAAATTGATGATTTAATACCTGGTTTGGTCGAAGTATCAATATATACTTGCCTCTTATTTGACAGCATTGGTATCCCTCGGTTTGCACTAGTAATGAGATTGTCATTTGTTGGTTCACCTATTCCTGGATTGAATGGATAAGTGTTTGTTGTAGCTAAATAAGTTGATTCGCCCTTCAAGTAAGGCAAATCCATGGATTTGTGTCCATTTTTAGTCAAAACGTGATGATTTATTTCCAAATGATTGGACAAATCATCTATGCTAACCAACAACTCATATGAGTTGGATCCTTTATCTTTCAGTAATGAGGGCTGTCAACCTCAATTCCCCAGCATTAAAGATTGTATGCCTCTTTTCTTCAACATGTTGAGCTCCATTTAAGTTGCTTATCATCATTTGTGGCATGTTTGCCCATACGTGCTTAGTTTGCATGGGTTTTTTTTTTTATTTTTCTCGATCTGAGCTTGCTGTAACACTAAGAATCATAAGCTATATTGTTCATCCTCATATGGCAGTGATATTCCTGGGTCTACTTTGAGGATTCTTATTGGTGTGGTTTCTCATATTCACTTTTTAGTTATACCTATCCTCTAGGGAGAGTAGTTAAGAGTATTATGGCATTTATCCTTGCTCTTCTCTCTTTCTCCATTTATCCAGAGTGGAATCAGTGGTGGCTTCTGGGTTTACCGGTATATCTTCATGGGACTGAGTATGGGCAACCTTGCCCTTAGGTGTCCTATATGCATAGCGCTCT
This sequence comes from Mallotus repandus, assembly GCA_949671775.1. Classification (NCBI taxonomy): domain Eukaryota; kingdom Viridiplantae; phylum Streptophyta; class Magnoliopsida; order Malpighiales; family Euphorbiaceae; genus Mallotus; species Mallotus repandus. The sequence goes on along the minus strand of CATIWM010426874.1, from coordinate 29,977 downwards.
ATATGGGTACCATTTTTCCTTGCCGAAGTCACATTGATGTCATTATCCACTGGTATGAATTTCAAAGGTTCATATTCTGTGTGCGCACCATGCTCAACATATGCTCCTTCTTTTGCCTTTGTTACCTTCTAGTGCGATTTCCAAGGGTTTGCTTTCTGTCTGTGCCCCATGCTCAGCAAAGGCCCCTTTTCTAGCCTTTGTTACCCTCTGGTGTGATTTTTAAGGGTTTGCTTTCTGTCGGTGCCCTATGCTTAGCGAAGGCCCTTTTTCTAGCCTTTGTTACCCTCTGGTGTGATTTTCAGGGGTTTGCTTTCTGTCTGTGCCCCACGCTCAGTATAGGCCCCTTTTCCAGCCTTAGTTGCCCTTTGGTGCGATTTTCAAGGGTTTGCTTTCTGTCAGTTCCTCATGCTAAACACAGGCCCCTTTTCTAGCCCCCGTTGCATCTTTGAGGTCTTAAACTACCATTGTAAGTTCTCAAAGGGCTGCTTCAAGTAGCATTGTTTAGTTGGGGCATTTGTTCTCTGGTATAGTGTGTTGGGGGTTAAATCAGAGGATTCTGGTTTTGTTTTTATGCTGGTGGGAAGTCTCGATTGGGGAGGGTAGAGAACTTGGTGTCACCCAGAGCTACAAAGGGTTTAGGTCTGGTAAGAGCACATTTCGGTGTTTGGTGATCGGACTGCTCTATGTCTTTCCTTGGTGGCGCTGCCATAGTTCACGCTCACCACACCATTGATAACGACTAGTTCTCCCACCTAGGAGGAAATCTGTAAGACAGAGAAACCAATGAGCAAGCTCACTAGGTGGGGTCTCGGTGAACTGACTCCGAGGATCAAGTTAGAGTTGGGAACCAGAGAGAAGACAAAGGAGGGCTTATAGAGATGAGGTTACTTAAACTTGTTACCTGAGTGGGTTATCTTTTTATACTCACTCTCTGTGTGCAGAGGAGGCTTAGTTGGCCTTGTACTATTCATATGGCCTTGTTCCCTATTTTGCTGCAGAGCTGGTTGCGCATGGTATGTTCAAAGGCTGTTGGTGAGGCATGGCAGCTACTTATGTCACTGTACTGTTGGCTCTTAGTGTGGTTGTCTGCTGGTCGGGCGTGACTCTGATGGCTTACCTCACTAGTTTGTACAAATTGTCCGCTATTCATTCGTGGGTGACCAGATGTGGAGAAGGAGATGCTTTCTTTGGGCTCCTTGGAGATGGGCTTTATGGCCTGTGGATGGGACTTTTGCACTTTAGGCTTCAAGTATCAATTATCTTTTATTGTCGAGTGTGCTTAGAGTATATGTTACTTATCAACAGGACTGACTCAAGAGTATTATTTTTTTTTTAGATTTAAAATCATCAATTAACTATTATTTTTTAGATATTGACTATATTCTACTATTAAAATTAAGTAAATTAAAAAACAATTTGATATTAACACCAATATTGGATCCTCACTTAAAAAGATAAAATTTTAAAATTTTCAACTAAATATTATTTATTGTATTGGAAATATGGGACAATCAATTAAATTTTGGTAAGAGAGGGTGAATATATAAATTTTAAAGAATTATAATAAATTTATTGGTTAAAATGAGGTAGTGGCCTCTCATTGTCCCTTTCTCCTCTAGTTTCGGCTTTAATTAGCACATAATAAATTTTTGAAAAACTTTTGAATCTAAGGCTTTGTTTGTTTGTGGAAAATATTTTGTCTTTGAAAAATATTTTTCTAAAAACTATTTTTTTTTGAAAAATATTTTCCAAAGACAATATTTTATTATATTGGGTTGCAACACTAAAAAAGATAATAAATGAGGAGAGAAGACATTGAAAAATAAAACAGAAGGCAATAAATGAGGAGAGAAAACTTTAGAAAATGTATTGAAAAATGTTTTCCCATCCTTAAAATGGGAAATCATTTTTCCTTATTTTAAAGTAATTTTTCTTTGACTGATACATTATTTTTCTTTGACTTATTTTCTCTAGATAATCAAAATACTGAAAAATAAAGAAAAATATTTTCCAGAAAAATATTTTTCACAAACAAACGGAGCCTAAGATAAAAATAAAATTATCTAACAAATAGTTTAATTGAAAAATAACAAAATACAACATAAAAAAAAGAGATGAAAAATTAAAACTATAAAAATATTTATATTTATTTTTAATACCATTGAATAAAATTTATATTACATATTTAATAGTAATTTTTAAAAAAATAGTTTTTATTTTGTAAATAAAATAAATGACTATTTCTAAGAAAAATATATAATAGAATAAAAAATTATTTAAAATATTTTTTTGACCATTTATATAAAGATTCCATATTTGAGGTTCTATATTTGGAGGAAACCCTAGGCATAGGCCTTACTGACCTATACCTAAAGCCGACCCTGCTTATCAAATTGTTGTAACACTTTGATTGTAGATAGTTTTTTTTTAAAGAAATAAATTAAATAACTTGTTAATGTATATATTTTTTCAAATTTATTCCTTATTAAATTTTTAGGCATGTTTTTTTGAATGAAGACGGAAAGATAAAGAATCAAATTTTTAACCTATTAATATTTTGAAAGGAATTACATCATTATATTACTTAATTTTGAGTAGAGTAGTAAATATGTGAGAAAAAAATTAAAAAAATGATGACAGAGTGTAATTTAATTAGAATAAACAATATTTTCTCTAAAAAAAATTTAGAATTGACATAATTACCTTTTGGACAACAACTTAAAGTGGGAAAGGTACACTTGTGATGGTGAGTGAGTGGTGACTATAATTTTACCTTTTTTTAAAAAAATTATATAACATAAATATTAATAAACTAAGTAATAGAGGTAGATAACTGATAAACTGCAATAGAGAGCAATTCTCCTCTTTAAGTTAATAAAAGTTAAATTTGAACTATAAATTTTAAAATATTCTTAAAAAAAAATTACCACTTGATAATAATTTTGATCTCTTCTGCATATTAATCCCTATCAATACATCATTGTAAATTTTCAAATTTAACTACTCTTTTCATGGGGTTAAAGCTACATCCTACTACTGCACATTGTTAATTTCCCCAACCATTATTGTGTTGGATGCATTGAGTTTGATATTTTTTTCATTTTATTTCACTGATAAATCTTTTTTATATCTTAAATTTTCATGCATAATTGACAAAAAAAATGTGATTAATTATTAAATAATTATTTTTTGGGTCGAACCTTTTTACATATACCAAACCCATGACTGAATGGTTTTTCATTCCATTTTAAACGAGCTGGCAAAAAAATCATTATTTTTTATTTATTAAATTTTCAATTGAAATGCAAATCTATTCAATTTAATCTTTATCTAATTTGTATTGAATAAATATCTGAAACATATTGCAGACAAAATTAGTTACTCGTATATAATTTTACATCTATATATATGGGTTGTAACGTTAAGAAACGTTACATATAGTTAGGTGTTAATTTAAGAACAACAACCGTTGATATCAATTGGTAAAAAACTATTGTTATTTGAGCGACGTTTTGAGTTTAAATTGGATGTATATAATTACATTAAATTAATTATTAAAATTTTTTTTATTTAAGCTGCAATAATTTTAGCCATTAAAAAAGCTGGAAATTTAATTCAATAATTTTGCTCTCCTTTATCAGAAACCTATAGTATTTATATAGTTAACAAAAAATAATTTTAAAAATAATAGATCGCTAACTCATATTTTTTATTTTTTTAAATATATATATATTTTGGACATTAAAAAATAAAAAATTCTTAGTACCACATAAGAGTATCCTCTCCAAGTTATTCAAAAGTTTATAACATAATTATTAGCCACGTCTGCACCTGAAAGTAGCAAAGGATATGGGTCTGGATCCGGTTCCGGTCACGGGCTTGTGGAAATAGTTGTTAAGGGTTCTGAATCAACTACTGATACTGTGGCATCAACTCTAGCTTTTGTTGCTGGTTCGGGTTATGGTCAGGGGTCAGGACTTGGATCAGAAAATTCATCAGCACCTGCAAATAAATCTGTTCAGGTTGAAAATGGATCTAAAACTGGATCTCTGACAGGATATGGATCTGGGTCTGGACTCGGGTCAGAAATCAATTGAAGTGCCAAGATATGGTCAAGTATCATTACACCACATCATAATGATACGGTCAAGTGCTTAATTATTTATATTTGCATGGCCTAAATAGCTTATTACATGCATATGATGTATGTGTGTGGAAATTATGTAGTTAGATTTTTTTATGTGTGTCCGGAAGAAGCTGGGAGTGTTTTTCAATGAACTTGAACAAAATAAGTTCGTATAATCAATAAAATCTTAGTTAAAGAACATGGGTTTGTAAACTCTAAATTTGCCTGCACTTAATCATAAAAATTACATTATGGTTTTATTTTGTATATTTGACGGGATCAACTGATAGGATAGGTTTGGATCATGATATATATAATCGCATTAAATCAATTATTAGAAGATTTTTGACGTTTTTGTATTCCTGTTTAGGTTGAGTTTGATTAATTTAAAATCTAGTAAATTTTAAATATCGGTAGTTTAGACTAAAAAATAATAATTTTATATTTGCAGTATTCTAAATTGTTTAATTGTTTGGACGAAACTAGCCCTTTAATTGACTAGCAAAATTCCGTTCCTCATTGTTTAAAAATTTTGTGGTTTCCAAAAAAAATGATGAGAGTGATAAATGAATATAAATAATTTCCTAAAATTATAATCATTCTGACTCTTATATAATAAATGCATAATTTATTTTTTATAATTTTTATCAAAAGAAAATTATATTATTAGATAAACTTTAAGGTACAAGGAAGAGAACAAGATTTACAATAAATACAAATTATATTAACTAATCTTGCTCTTAAGATAAAAATTATAACAAGATAGAAGAAAAAGAAAAAGAAAAGAATAGCAGAAAATAAAATAAAAATAGCCACAAATATGTTGTAAAAATTGAGGATCGAATTGTAAATATTATAGAGCAAATTGCAGCTAAAATAATTGAAATAATAAAATTGAAAAAAAATATGGAACAAAACTATTGCACAGGTAATTAGAGTCTAAACGATTGTACTAAAAATCACCACAAGAAAAATTGTCAGGAAAGTGTGGTGGGTCACAATGCTCCACTTAAATACTACACTCCTAGACAAAATTTTACTAAGACAAGTAATTTAATAGCACAATAATTCGCAACAACTAAAACCGACAATAGCAACAACAAAGAGAACACCAAAATTTACGTGAAAAATCCCAAACAAATAAGGGAAAAACCATGGGTAAGACAAGAATAATTTTACTATGAAAAATAATAGGAGTTACAAAATATTTCTCTCTATACCCCAAGGAGAATACAATAAAATTCTCTCTTAATATAGGAGAAAACTCACTCTCTATATTTTTCACTCACCAAGAGATTACACTCACCAAACTCACTCACTACCACTTACCACACATCTACTACAACTCTCACTCACTTATTAACACTCATACTCACTTGCTTGGATGTGTTTATGTTTTTTATTGCTTCAATATACCTCACCACTGATGCCTTTTACAAGCATGTGAACTTGGCCCTTACATGAGCTTAAGAGGCATTGTCCTTATGTGAGTTTAAAGGACATTTAGCTTAAGAGGCATTTCCTTATGCAAGCTTAAGGGACATTTGGCTTAAAGGGCATTTTGCTTTTACAATCTCCCAATTGAAGATTTGATTTAGGATCAATCATATCTTCACACCATTCTTTCTATCTTGCCTTTTCATGCTACTTACGTTTCCTTCAGGACACACGAGGATCGATACCAAATAAACTTATCATTGTTGATAGTTTTTGTTAAGAAATCTGTTAGATTTTCTTTGGTATGAATGTTTTGCAAATCGACAGTTCCTTTTTCCACTTTCTCTCGAATAAAGTGATATTGAACTTGAATGTGTTTTAACTTTGAATGAAAGGTTGGATTTCTTGCTAGATGCAAGGCACTCTGACTATCACTAAACAAAGAAACTTTCTCTTGTTTGTGCCCAAGTTCTTCCATTACCATCTTCAACTAAACGACTTTTTTACTAGCTTGTGTAGCTGCCACATATTCTGCTTCTGTTGTTGACATAGCCACAACTGATTACAATTTTGATACCCAACTTACAACATTACCAGCAAGTATAAACACATAACTTGTCATGGATTTGCTTTTATCCAAATCACCTGCATAATCTAAATTGACATATCCTTTGACAAGTCTGATCCTCCATAACATAGTGTAACATCTGAGGTTTGTTTGATATATCTTAGGATCCTCTTCATAGCATTCCAATGCTCTATACCAGAATTCGCCATGTACCGACTAACCACTCCCACTGCATGTGCAATGTCTGGTCTTGTACATATCACAGCAAACATCAAACTTCCCACTGCTGATGCATATGGTACTCGAGACATTTCCATCCTCTCTACTTCACTGTTAGGACTCATACTAGAGGATAACTTGAAATTAGTAGGAAGTGGGGTTGAAATTGGCTTACAATCTTGCATGTTAAATCGTCGCAAGACTTTTTTCAAGTAGTTTTTCTGGAGTAGCCAAATCTTCCTATTATTTTGGTCTCAGTTAATTTGCATCCCTAGAATCTTGTTTATCGGTCCCAAGTCCTTCACCTCAAATTCCCTAGCCAATTGTGCCTTCAATTCTTTGATATGATCTTTGTTGGGACCTGCTACTAATATGTCATCAACATACAACAACAAAATGATGAAGTCATTTTTACTAGTCCTCTTGAAATATGCACAAGGATATGCATTAAGTCTGTTGTATCCAAGGCTCATGATGAAGGAATCAAATCTCTTAGACCAACACCTCAGGGCCTGTTTTAAGCCATATAGAGATTTTTTCAACCTGCAAACCAAGTTCTCTTTTCCTTGTTCTTCAAAACCTTATGGTTGGAGCGTATAAATCTCTTCTTCAAGATTTCCATGAAAAAAAAGTAGTTTTCACATCTAATTGCTCTAGATGTAAATCAAATATAGCACACATAGCCAAGACCATAAGAGCTGTTATAAGTCAGACCATAGGGGAAAAGATTTCATTGAAGTCAATGCCTTCTTTTTTAGCATACCCTCGCACCACCAATCTTGCACGATCCCGCTCCACTTGATCATCGTTGTTATGCTTGATCTTGTAGACCCATTTATTTCCAATTAGCTTCCTTCCTTGTGGTAATGGAACAAGTTTCTAAGTTTGATTCTTATGCAAAGTTTCAATTTCTTCTTGCATTACTGCCATCCACTAAGATGCTTCTAGACTTTCTATTGCTTCTTGAAGAGTTTATGGCTCTCTATCCTCTATTAGAAAGTAGTATGCAACATTACTCTTTAAAATATAATCATAATGCCAAGCTGGTGCTTTTTTGCCACGAGTTGACTGTCGAACTCTAGTTTTTTCAGAATCAACTAGTTCTCGTTCTTCATTTTCTGATGCTGCTTCAGAAGGATCCTTTTATTCCACCTGTATCATTGTAGTCTCTGAATTATCTTTTGATATGCTATTGTCACATTTTTCTTGCAATTTTTCTTTTGTAAATATCACATCTCTACTGATGATGACCTTATGGGCAGTGGGATCCTATAAGCGATACCCTTTAACTCCTTCTGCATATCCTAAGAATATGCATTTTCTGGATTTTGGATCCATCTTTATAGTTTCTTGGGCATTATACATCATATATGCAGGGCTTCCAAATATATAGAGATTTGAATAATCAACAGGCTTACCAGTCCACATCTCCATAGGTGTCTTCAACTCAATTGTAGTTGACAGTGACCTATTTATTATATAACAGGTGGTGTTGATTGCTTCTGCTCAGAATGAATTTTCCAATCTTTCTAATAGGGTTCTGTTCATCCACTCTGCCACTCCATTCTGTTGAGGAGTATATGCCATGGTGGACTGCCTTTTGATGCCTTCCTACTTGCAGAATTTGTCAAATTCTTCACTGATATATTCTTCTCTATTATCTATCCTCAAACACTTGATCTTATTTTCAGAATCAAGTTACACCCGTGCTTTGAATACTTTGAAGACTTCAAACATATAAGCTTTTTTCTTGATAGGACACACCCAACATCTCTTAAAGTAGTCATCAATAAAGGACACAAAGTACTTTGATCCTCCTAGGGATGGTATTGGTACTTGCCACACATCAGAGTGAACCAATTCTAGAATAATTTTGCTTCTAGAATTAGATGTGTTGAACTTCACATGGAGTTGCTTACTTGCAACACAATGCTCACAAAAAGGTAAGGATACCTTTGTGAGACCAGGGAGTAGCTTTTGCTCGGCTAGAATTTTCATTCCTTATTCTGACATATGGCCAAGTTTGCGGTGCCACACCATGCAGATTTTTCACTTGAATCTTTTGAAGCAACACATGCTTCTGCCTCCTGTAAAGTCTCTCCCGGCAGGAAATACAAATTTGCAGCTGTCCTCTGTGCCTTCATTAGTAAGAGCGCGCCTTGAATTATTTTTATAATTCTATTTTCGATTTCAACCCTACACTTGAGATCATCTATTACTCCAATAGATAGTAGATTTTTATTTAAGCCTTCAACTTGCCGTACATTTTGAATAGTGCAAAATATGCCATCATACATTTTTAATTTGATGATTCCAATACCGACGATCTGTAAAGGACGATCATCGACTGTGTATACAGGTCCTTCTAAGATCGGTTCATAATGAGAAAACCAATCTCTTCGATCGGTCATGTGCCAGGTAGATATTGTGTCAAGAATCACACATCAAAAAATTTCTTTCTGTATGTGCCAGTCGTCATTGCTTCATTGTATAAAGCGAAGCCATCATCTGATATACTTGTAACATTCCTTGAGGTTTGGAATCTTTTAGATTCCGACAATCCTTCTTGAAGTGACCTTTTTGCCACAGTTGTAGCACTTAAAAATTCTTCTTACTTTTCTGCCTTCTCTCTACCTCCCACTAGAGCCAGGTTCCATTGATTTTCCTCTCATTACCACCAAAGCCTCTGCTTGTTGCGAATTCACCATTTTGTCTTTTTTTTGCACCTGCTTTCTTCCTCTAGGACAACAGTTGTAACTTCATTGAAGAATAGATGATATGTGACAATATTATTTGTCAGGTTGATGATGAGTTGATCATATGAATCAGGCAGACTCTGAAATAGAAGTTCAACACGTTCATTTGCCTCTCCTTTATATCCCAATAATGTGAGTTTAGAAAATAAAGTATTCAGAGTATTTATATGCTCCATCACTGAAGCAGATTTTGCCATCAAAAGAGTGTAATGTTTCCTCTTAAGGAAAATTTTATTGTGGATTGACTTGGCCTTGTAGAGTCTAGTGAGCTAATCCCAAATCTCCTTTGCACTTTTCTTTTCTTCTACACTTGACAGTATATCTCATCTGCTAATGCCAGATGAAAATCTGCAACAACATTCTCATTCCATTTATTGTCATCTGTGAGTTATTCCGGCCTTTTACTGATAGCCGCTAGGCAATTATCTTTTCTCAATATTGCCTTCATCTTTAATTTTCACAGTGAGAAATTTCTCCTATTAAATTTTTTAATCTCATATTTTCCGCCATTGCTTCTATTATGATTCACGAACCAGACGCTCTGATACCACTTGTTGTAAAAAATTAAGGATCGTACTATGAATATTATAGAGCAAATTATAGCTAAAATAATTGAAATAATAAAATTGAAGAAAAATATAGAACAAAACAATTACACAAGTAATTATAGTCTAAACGATTGTACTAAAAATCACCATAAGAAAAATTTCCAAGAAAGTATGGTGGGTCATAATGGTCCACTTAAATACCACACTCCAAAACATAATTTTACTAGGACAAGTAATTTAATAGCATAATAATTAACAACAACTAAAATCAACAATAGCAACAAGAAAGAGAACACCAAAATTTACGTGGAAAACCCCAAACAAATCAGGGAAAAACCACGGGTAAGGCTAGAATAATTTTACTATGAAAAATAACATGAGTTACAAAATATTTCTCTTTATACCCCAAGGAAAATACAATAAAATTCTCTCTTAATGTAGGAGAAAACCCACTCTCTATATTTTTCACTCACCAAGAGATTACACTCACCAAACTCACTCACTACCAATCACCACACATCCACTACAACTCTCACTCACTTGTCAACACTCACATTCACTTGCTTGGATGTGTTTGTGTCTCTTATTGCTTTGATATGCCTCACCACCAATGCCTTTTATAAGCATATGAACTTGGCCCTTACATGAGCTTAAGGGACATTTAGTTTAAGAGGCATTGTCCTTATGTGAGCTTAAGGACATTTAGCTTAAAAGGCATTGTCCTTATGTGAGTTTAAGGGACATTTGGCTTATAGCGCATTTTGCTTTAACAAAATACACCAGTACAATGGTGCCGCTGTAAAAGTATTTGATTGTTGGCAAGTAAAAAAGCCAAACCCAGAATTGAAGAAAATTGAGTTCCGAATAGAAAACCGGACCAACACTTCAGCATCCTCAGCGAAAATTTGGGTGTGGCAAAACCCATTTTACAACTCATAATAAAATCCTTGAAAATTGGGTAAGTCAACTCAAGGATCTTCTTAAAGATAAAGGTCTTCTTCTTCTTCACCATGATAAACACCATCTGCAAGTTTTCTTTGTACACTCAAAAGGCTCTCGTCAGAGAGAGCAAGATATCCACAAAAAAAAAGGGGGGCTGCAAGTTTTCTTTGTACACTCAAAAGGCTCTCGTCAGAGAGAGCAAGATATCCACAAAAAAAAAGGGGGGGGGGGGGGGGGGGGGATATAACCCTAGATTTAGATAAACTATAACTTATTTTAAGATAATAAAATAAGATATATAAACAGAAAAGGAAAGGATCAATTTCCTTCCGGCCAAAAGTGGCCGGAAATTGATCCTTGAAACCAAAAGGAACGAGTAAATCAACCAGGATCAGAAAGATTCTAGGGCTGCCGACAAGAAAAAAAAAAAAGAGTTTTTATATTTTTTATGTTACATATAAACATATTGAAATCACCATTTATTGAAACGTCATTTTAAAATCACTTCAAAATAAACATTAATTATAATAATAAATTAATGGATAAGATAGAACATGAAAAATTAATTAAAGAGCGACAGTAAAATGTATAATTTTTCATCATAAATTACAATGGGGCTTTAATTATTATTATTATCTGATACTCTTAATGTTTGGTAGATTTAAGAGCTCTAACTATTTCAAAATTTGATAATTATTTGAAAATTTGAATCAAATGAATTCATAAGGAAAATAAAACTTTCCTAACATCTGTTTTTTATACATAAGACTCGAATTTAAAATTTTATTTAAAGAAATTCAAATTTTCTATAACTTGAATTAATATATAACAGTGAAATAGTAATTAATTTTTAATTCATTCTACTTTGTACTTTAGATTATATTTTGTATTTTTTCTATATATATTTTCATAAATCTGTGAAGCACTCAAAATAGCTACAAGCTTGAAGAAATAATTCTATAGAGATAGTAAGGACAAGATGTGGACATCAATTTTCGGAAACCAGTTAAGATTCAAATAAAGATTAATGTCTAATTAAGCTGCCAACCATTTTTCTAGTTGACAAATCTTTGAACCTATGAAACACAAGGATCATCTAAGTCCTGAAACTTTCTATTTCAAGGACAGAAACAAACTTGGCACCTGTCGAAACAAAATTTGTTAGGAAATCCTCGCCATTTCCTGCCTCATTCCTGACCAAAACAACCATCAAATTCGGGCGGAGAAGACCAGCTCCTCTTCACAAATATAGACCTCTTTTCTTATCCACTCATTTTTACGTTATTTGCTTTTTAAGTTCATTTCAATTTCGTTTCATCAATCATCAATCAAACAATCCAAAATCTTGGTGTGTAAAAACAAGAATGTCTCTTACATTATCTTCCTCTTCGGTTCTTGCTTTATGTTTCTCATTCTTTCTTCTTCTTTTATCTAGAGTCACTGCCTTTAACATAACCAAAATCTTGAGTGATCACCCGGATTTCAGCAACTTTAATGATATGTTAATAAAAACCCAACTCGCAAGCACCATTAATAGTCGCCAAACCATCACTATCTTGGCTGTTGATAATGGTAACATATCTCCTCTTTCTGGGCAACCAGCAGATATACAGAAGATGGTGTTGAGCACCCATGTGATATTGGATTATTATGATGAAGCAAAGCTGAAGAAACTACCAAACAAAACTGAACTTCTTACCACTCTTTATCAGTCTAGTGGTCAAGCTAAAGGACAAGAAGGTTTCTTGAATGCAACATTATTGAATGGTCAAGTTGTTCTTGGTTCTGCTGTTCCTGGATCAGCTCTTAATGCCAAGTTAGTTAAGACTGTTGTAACCCAACCGTATAATGTTTCGGTATTGCAGGTTAGCACCGTTATGATGCCTGGTAGCAATTCAAGCTCAAATTCGACCTCAGCACCATCACCATCATCGGGAGCATCTTCTTCTCCTGCAAGTAGTCCTCCAGCTCCGCCAAAAAGTTCCCCACCACCAGCAGCAACACCTAGCGGCAGCGAGGCACCTGCACCATCCACAGGAAAAGCACCAGCTGCAGGTCCTGAGGCCGGAGATGCTCCTAGTGCAAATTCACCTTCACCTGAGGCTGATTCGCCATCAGGGTCTCCTCAAGCATCCGATGCACCAGCTGGGTCTCCTGAAGCACCTACTCCTATGTCTTCTCCTCCTGCCATGGGTCCGGTGGCAGATGGTCCATTAGCAGGTGGTCCTGCAGCGGATGCTCCTAATGCAGCTGGTGCAACCACCATTTCTGGTACAGGAACTAGGCTTGCTATGGTTGTGATGGTTTTGTACTCAGCTTTGGCTCTAGCCAATATGATGTGATATGGTTGATAGGAGAGCATATCGAAAGAAAGATCAGTTTCTTTGCAGTACTGGCCAAGTGCCTCTAATTTCATTAGAAGTGATAGATAGAAGAGGGGTGTGTGTGCGTGTGTGTGTGCTTTTTTTATTTTATTTTTTTGGCTTTCAATCAATTTGTAAGACTTTTCCACTAGAATGAAATCACAAATTCAATTGAAAGAACTTCCAATGATTTTCCAAAACTTTTAGGCCAATAACACTGATTTAGCAAATGCAATAGTCATGCTTCAAACTGTTGAGGAAATTAGTGTTGCAGTGTTTGAATCCATCTTATCTCTCATTTCTCAGCCAAAGGCAAAATCAAACGTCTGTATTGTCTCAAAATTTTTGCAATCAAAGCATGTATCATGCCAAGGCGAACCTGAAGCTAACAAAGTGGAGAAGATTGATACAGAATTGCTTGCTTTGAAATCCAGCAAAGACACGAATCAGGTGCAAAAAGCTTTGAAAGGATTGGAGGCATTGGAATTGAGCCTTCAAGAGGCAGAGGAAGAGGTCGAGTGTGTCTACAGGAGACTTGTGAAAACCAGAGTTTCCCTGCTAAACATTCTGAATCATTAATCCTGTAGCTTGCATTCAACCCCAATACAATTCTGAACCAACATTTTCTCATTTTTCTTCTCTGAGCTACCAACACACTTTTATGTAACATTTCAGAGCAAAAGATTTCAGAAAGGACTACTAAACCGAGGATAATTGAAACACAAGCTAGTGTCTGGACATTTCATATGAAATTGAAACACAAACTATGGTTGCAATTTTATTTTTTAAAATATATGGTTGTAATTTTATTTGTTATCATTAAAGAGTAATTACATTTCATAGGATTTTTCTGTCTGCCCGATGTATGTCCCAAAGGTCATATTCATTCATCAGAAATTTCTTCATTTTCCAATCAGATTTTCAGAGGTTTTGTCTGATAGAACACCTGAATTGATAATAATTTTAAATCCAAGGAATTGATAATTCAGGAATGAATTTATAATGAATATTCCATAATTACACTTGTGTGAAAAAAAATTAATAGATAAATGGTATCTGAACTTTTTCACTTTTATTATTTTGGTGTTCAAAATTTTTTTTTTTTACAATTAGGTATCTGAACCTACAATTTTTTTTTAAAATGGTGTTTCTAGCAGGTTTTATAGATTAAAGTGTTTATATATCAGTAAATTGACTTAAATTCTCTTTTTTATACTAGATTCATTTTTATTTATAATTTAAAAAATTTATTTTTTTCACTTATATATGTTAAATTTGAAAGAAAAATATATTAAATATTATTAAATAAAAATAAAATAAAATAATTAAACTATTATTATTGAAAAACAAAAATAAAATAAAAATTTTAAATTTATTTTTAAATTTACTTGAAGGAGTGAAAAGAAAAATATAATTTAATTAAAATAAAAGTAAAGGTTTATTTCTTACCATTAAATAATAAAAATAAAATAAATTTTAATGGATCAAAATTTTATTTGGCTAAATTTATGAATAAAAATTTAAATTCAACCACTATAATTAATAAAATAAAAATAAAAAATTTAATTTTTCTAGTTTAATATGATAAATAAAAAATATTTTTTTCATATCTAATAATTTTTAAAAAATAATTAGAATAAAAAATAAAATTTAACATAAAATAAAGATATTTAAATTAAATTACTATTTAAAATAAGAGACAAATAAGCACTTTGTTAGGAAAACCATTCAGAAATTTTTTACATCTAATTATAAAAAAAAAAATGTTCGAACACAAAACTAATAAAAGTGAAACAGTTCAAACACCTTTTATACATTCATCCCTATCAGAAAAAGATGATTTGGAACAAAAGCATTACTAAATGCATCCGTTTAATTTTGCTCAAGATTCTTGATTTTCAATTCTTGCTCACCATCCATATTGTTATCAATATTGATGCAGCCATGTAAGAATCGTCAGGAAGAGGATTACTAAGCCAGAACGGGGGCTGCCGAGCCTTGATCATCATTATCAGGGAAAGGCAATATAGCTGCAGGAGCCGCCATGGGCCATTTTTCTTGACAGGTCATTGGCAATTCCTGTTTAACCTTTGATCGCTCATCAGGTTGTTGATCAACAGCCTCATCATCTTCAGATTGGTTCTTCCTTTTCTTAGATTCTTTTCTACTCCTTTTGAGTTGGCAGAGCGTATAATTGGATTCCCCATCACACAAACTATACTCGATCATATTCCAACGACGATCTTGGTCCAATCTTGATGGGTTCCGATAATTAAACCTCTTCTTATATGCTCTTATCCCACTGAAACGAAGCACTGAACTTCTACCAGAAGTTTCACCGTGCCATTTTCCTGCGCTAGTCCCAACTTTACGACTGATGTTACAGCCACCATCAGCTACCTTCTTTAAAGATGTAAAGAAGAAAAGATCATCCAGATGTGTCAGATTGTCTCCGCCAAAATTCTTCCATATCTCCCACGGCTCATCTTTACCGTACAAATCCCAGTAGTTGATAACAGATGATAAGCTGCCGTTGTTCTTGCGGTAAAGATAATGTACCAACTCCCTTTCGTTAGGGCAAAACAACCTGGAGATGTTTGTTTCTTGCATCTTGCATTGTCATCAGATTAGTTTATATTAAGTAAGCTCTACTGTAAAGAAGAAAAGATTATATGCATATATATATAAGGGCTGCGATGCCCATTAGCCCATATACTAAGGGTCTCAGGTTAGATATAAACCAATCTGGTTTAGCAATCCTAATCACACTCTAATATTGATTCGTAACCCTAACATAACTCTATTTCAAAAAAAAAAAAAAAAACCCTAATATAACTCATTTAGGAATATTCGTAATATATATATATTTGATAGTAAAGCAATTAATTGGTAAGTGTTTCAAATCTTAAATCGCAAACTACACTAATTTTTATGTACAAAATAAAATTAAAATAAAGCATTCTAATTAAGGGCCTCCAATTAGGAAAAAAAATTAATTAAAGAAATTACATTGAGATATCAAATTAAGTTAATTAAAATAGCTAAATTTTTTGAACAAAAGTTTATATTATAAATATTGGAAAACAAAATAATAAAACAATGAAATGGTGATTAATTTATTGGACATGTTTTTTAAAAAAACATTATATGTGGGCTGTTGGGGAAGGAGAAATGAGGTCACAATCCCTAATTACCAACAATATTTATAAGAGGATCCGCCATTTTACTGTTAGCTAATACATAATATATAATGTTTAATTAAATTACTTATGTACTAAACTAATTACAATGTGCCACATCCAAATCTTCATTAAATTAAATTTCATACTTTTTTATTTTTAAATACATAATATATAATATTCAAAGCTAAATTTTATTCCCTTTTTTGCACATATATAGATGCAGGTAGTTAATGAAAAAATCAAGTTCAATTTTACCAAATCTATAAGATTCTCTTAGATTAAAATGAGAAAAATATCCCATAGGAAAAACCATAAATTCTAACATAGAATCTACAGGATTCCCTTAGGGAAACAATTTACTATTAGCGAATATAGAAAAAATGGTCCTATTATTCTTAATTATTAGCCAAATTTTAAAGTAATTGTATTTTTTAATTTGTATTAATTTAAACAGTTAACTTTTTTTTTTTTAATTTTATCTAACTTTCAACTGATAGTGTAATTATTGATGTGTCAAAAACAGTACTGATAAGATAAAAAAATTAAAACAATGTCATTTTAATCAAGACCAAAATAAAAAATAGTCAATTCGATTGAACAATATATAAAACCAAACTAAATGAAAAATATTCAAAAATAACCAAACTAAACTGAATAAGGTTCAAAATCGAATTGAACTAGTTTGGTCAGTTTATTTGGTTTGACTTTTTCTTTTTGCAATTTAAACATATTAAATTTATGTAAATTTGTACTATGTTAATAATATTTATGAGATTTATTGTTGTTAGTTTTTATATTTATTTTATCTATTGAAAAAAAATCAAACTAATTTTTTAAAATGAATTTAAATAATTTTCGTTTGAATTTTTTGATATTAAATAATTTTGTTAAGAGTTTTAAATATTTAAAAATGATGTTGTTGATTTATTTTAAAATATTAGTGATAAATATTCTAGAAAATATTTAAAATATTTTAGAAAATTAATTTTGAATATTTTAAAAAATTAATTCAGTTTAATTTAAATATTTTTTACTATAAAAACTTAACCGAACTAAAAATATTTTGGTTCTTTAAAGTAAAAACTAAACTAAATTCTTTTGCAACTTAAATCGAACTGAACCCATTTGGTTTTTCAATTATTTTTACTTATCCTACTTGCCCTCTCAACACTGTCTTTGACCTAAGTCACATCATCAATTACATATGTCAATTGAAAGTTAGATAAAATTGAAAAAAATTCAAAAATTAATTGTGTAAATTGATACAAATTAAAAGATAAAATTATTTAAAAAATTGACCTATAATTGAAGATAAACGGAAGCATTTACCCACTAATATACCATCCATATTTAATTATAGCACATTTATAATATATGAAATTAATGTAATCAAATTGGAATATTTGAAATTAAATAAATTAAAATAGTTAAACTTTATCAACAAAAACTTATATTGTATATTCTGTAAAATAAAGTGGTTAAACAACCGAATAGTAAAATTAATTGCAAGACAACCAAAGTCATGAGAATTTTTTTAATTCGGTAAACACTTCGAATTCAATCACTTATAGATTTAATTAATTAAATGTGTTTGCCACATCAAAATCTTGGTTAAATCAAATTTCATATTTTCTTTATTATTAATTATATATATGTATTTTTATTTATAAATTATTAATGTTAATGTCATATATTTACATACAAGAGATGGCACCTTAGTTGTAATCCTACTCTAACACTCATTTGGCAAGCATAATAACCATCCTAATAAAGTATTCTTTTTTGCATTTAATATTTTTGATATTCAGTAGTTATAAGAACTCCGATTAATTTTGAGTCGAGTTGGATGAACCCACAAAAAGAGATAAAAAAATTTCAGTATTTATTTTTTTATATATAAAATTCAAACTTGAAATTTTACTTTTAAAAATTTAAACTCCTTACCATTTGAACCAACAAATATTGATAGTATTTTTTTTTTTTCAATGTAATAACCATCCTAAGAATGTCTTTGTAATATTTTTCTTTTTTTTGTTGCTTGATAAGAAAGTACGGCAAGTGTTTAAAATCTTTATCCTCTGTCGGATTATTAATATATAAAACACAAATAGGACTAACTTTTACCGACGAAAAAATTAAAAGAAAAATTAACATAAACACATTGAAATATATATAAAATAAAATAGCTAATTTTTTAATAAAATCACTTATAAAATAAACTAATTTAGATGCCCCGCTTATTATAATTAATATATGCCTCATCAAAATCTTCATTAAATCAAGTTTCATATATATTTTTTTTTATTGTCAATTGCATGTATGTATTTTTATTCATTAAATCAATGCATGAAAACTACTAAAATTAGGACTAAAACTGTTATTTATGAAATAACTTAAACACAACTAATATTATATTAAACTTTGAAAATTTATATATTTGCAATTTTTATTTTATATTCTTTTTTAAAATTAATGAAAAAATAATCAACAAAATCAAACTTTTATTCTATTAACAAATGCTGAGTGATGACAGCACAAAATTCATCATATTAAAATTCGTAGTGATGAAAAAGAAAATTTTTTTTTCAGTTTCTTTTTGTTTTGAAAAATAGATATTTCACTAAGTCTTGAACCGTTGATGGTTTGAGTTGGTTTGTATATCATAATTTAGTATGTTTTTATGGTATATACATGTGTATTTATAAAAATAGAAATTAAATCGTTAAATTAATCTATATCTATATATATATATATTAAATCTTGAGCCTAAAGTCATCAAACAAAAAATTTGACAAGTGTCTATCTTCATATTTAAGTATTAACTCTAAAAGTTAATGTGTCAAACTAAAAATAAAATATTTATCACAATTATTAAGTATTATTTTTAACAAAAATACTATTATACATATTTTAATACTACTCAAATTCTAAAAGTATTAATTTATTACTTATTTTTCTATTTTAAATCACTCAAATATTTTTTCCAAACCATTAAAAATTAAAAAATTACAGCAATTACTTTGTATTATTATTTTTTAACTAAAACACTATTATACATACTTCAATATTGATCTAATAATTCTAAAAATAAATCTTATTATAATTAAAAAATTATGGCAATAAAAAATTAAAGAAAATAACATTAGTGTGATATATTTTATTTTTAATTAATTAATTTATTATTCTATTCCAATTATTTATTTAATGATTTTATTTTATAGTTCGCACATTGTCCAGATTCACGACTAGTTTTTATTTAATTGCAACTATTGATTTATCTTGTATATCAATATCTGTAATATACATCAATGACTATAATTAAATAAATATTAATCTAAATTATTTAAATTATTTGTATAAATACACATACGCGTATATGATTTATTTAAAAAAAACAGTTTCTTCATTTTTTTGGAAAAAGGTAAACTGCATCTATAACTCTTTAAAGTTGCCAATTTTAATCAATGACACACCTAAGCTTTCAATTTTATCAATTTAACATCTAAAAATGCCAGTGCTTCCTCACAAGTGGTTCTGATTAGCTTAATTTGTAATTTCGTAAACATAACAGTTTTAATCATTTGACATTTACATTTTACCTAAATTAAAAAAAAAAATTATCACACTTTTCATACTAAACATATGTGTTTTTAAATTATGATGATGTGAATGAAATGTCATAAATGAACTTAAAAATATTCTTATTTTATTTTTCATCTCTAAAATTCTATTTTTCAGTATCTAAAGTTAGACTATTTTCTCAAATATAGGTTGTCACCAAAAGCTCTTAATAACATTATCACAATTACTTTTCTTTTATGTTTTTGTTTGTATTTTATGTTAGTTTTTCTAATGCCATGAAATTGTTAATCTATCTTCTTAGATAGAGTTTGATTTGCCTTTCATCAAAATTTTCATGGTTTCTATTGGTTTCAGTTATAGAGATATATTTGAATGGTTTTCGATTTGATGTATGATGCAAGACTAATATATATCCTAATTTTTTTAGCTCGGTTTAGCTTATGATCAAATTTTTTTTAGAAGGTTGAGCAACCTAGTGTTAAGAGGTAGCACTTAGGGGTTTTAGGGGACATTTTAATTTTTTATTTATTTATTTGATTTTATGTAATTTTAGAAATATCATGGATGAAATATTTTGATATATTTTACTAATTTTTATTGTGCTTTTTATGCTCTTTAAGAATGAGTGACTAGTGATTAAAGGCGTTTATCCGGGATCTAATCACCATAAGGAATGTGCATACCCTTCTCTAGGTTTCCCTTGCCTACACATTTGGATGCACAGTGGCTTGATTTAATGATTTTCATGATGAATTAGCCCTAATTATACTGATTTGTTGTGACTCTTGTATATTATGATTATACTTGTGTCTATTGCTATGTCTATGCCGTTGCAGCCTATTGTTTTTGTCCCACATGTTATGATCCTTGTGCTAATTTATTCTTTTTACGCAGCAGAATTACTTATATGTCCTTGTGATTGGCTTGCTAAAAAGTGCTCTAGACAAGTGCTCCACAATCCATTTTGTGAAATTTTTTGAGGTCCCGTGACATCCAGTGGTATAGCTTCTTTTAAAGCATGTATAGATTATGGGTTTGTTTTTACCTTTTCCCTTCTCAATTAAAAAAAAAAAAAAATCTTTCTTCTTTTACTTTTGAACTGAGATTAAAGGAGGATAAATGTTATCACGGAAAGATATTAATCCCATTTAATCATATTTGGCGAACTTTAAAATATTAAGGTTAACAGTTAACCTTCTTAACAATTAACCTCATTTTTATATATTTTTATTAATTTAGTTGAAAGTAGAATAAAGACATGTAAAAATTTATTTTATTAAATATTTTATTTTTCTATCATTTTATATTTATTTATAATTTAATTTTCTTCTTAGTTTATTTTACACTAATGAAATATCATCCAAATCTATAAAAAATGTATAAATTAATTTATTTCTCTTTATTTCTTTTTTTTTTTTAGGAATGTACAAATATATATTATATTACTTTATTTTCATAAAAATTTTTTAATAATTTTTAATTATTTGATGTTTTAAAAATTAAATTTATTGTGTATGAAAAGTTAATAATTTATTTATATTATTATTATTATTATTTTATATATTAACATTTAAAAAAAAATTAATTATATCATTTATACATTACCTTTTATTCACCAAATAAGATTAATAATTTAATTATCATACATGTAACTATTACTCCCTTAATAATTACATCTATAACTATTATACTCACATCTTTAACCCTAATCCAAATGCACCCTAACTTGTAAGAGCCTATGCCGTGCCAACTACACTACAAATCTTTTTTCTTTAATCAAAAGAAAACCCATCAATTTTGATCGATAAAACAAAATATGACATCAAAGATAGACTTTAAATAATGAAAACAAATCAATTCACCAAAATTCAAAACAAGATTAGATCAAACTTATCCATAAAAAAAATTAAAATAGTTTTTATCAAAATCATCAATAATCTCTACTAGAAAGCGCATAAAGCATCTTTTCCAATCTCTTCCAGAAGAATAGAAAAATTACCCAATTGTAAAACCTTTCAAATCCTCCGTAATTTCTTGCTTTTTAACTAGATCCATAGCCAGCCTATGACATCTTCTCCAACTTCCTCTCTCAAATTTAGCAAAAGAAATTATATGGCAAGAATTGCTATTTCATTTGCTTTGCTACAAGTAATGTGTTCATTTTAATGTCCTATCAACGTCCATTTCTCCATATTTATGATTCTCTTCCTCTCAATACCAATTAAGCATATCAGTTAAAATTGGATATGTCATTCCAATCACAATTAGGGTGTTTTCTTAACCGATAAAAGAAATTTATAAAACAACAATAACATAAAATAACGAAATTGGAAATGAAAAAATTACCTTACTTCTTTCCTGCCCTTATAAATGCTAAGCCTCACAATTTGAACTAAACTCAAGTTTGAGTGAAGTGTTTTTCATCATAATACTTAAAAAAATTAGAAAATTTTATAATGGACAAATTTATTAAATTAAAAGTTCAATATCACAAAAAAAAATTGATGATTTGAGTTTTGATGAACGATACGAGAGCGAGATGATGGTGGCGGCAGTAATAATGACAACATTGGTTATGAGAGATGAAATTGAAAGTATTGAGAGGTTTATTATTGGATTTTTTTCAGGAAACAAGAGGGGGGAAGGATAAGATTGTAAGAAAAAATGGAAATAATGATATGAAAAATTCATGTTAGCCATTTGTCAATGTATGTTAGAGAAAATAACATAAAATTACTTGTTATATGTGTTATGCGGGTGACATAAGTTCAAAATTAAAGTTGAGATATGCTATAAAAAATAATAAAAAATGAGAAATGATGTAAAGATTAAAGTAGTAAAATTTAAGGGTGAACGTATGTATTCGGCCTTGTTAATATTTGTTTATTTAGGGTCCAATGTACAAACAAAATAAAAGTAGGAGAGGTGAATGAAACATAACTAAAAATATGAGGGACTAATAGAACAAAATTGGAAAGTTCAGGGAGTCCAATTAATTAATTATGAATTAAAGTTAAACATGTGGGTTACGGATACAGTTACAGAACATAAGATTTTAGCATTAGCGTCCAATCCAGAATCCCCACAATTATTCCCTTCTTCTTCTTCTTCATCTTCATCACTCGCACTCTCTCAAATTCATTTGCAGAGCCATCAGATTCAACGACTTTCAATACTACTTTACGCATAGTTCTTGCATTTGTGTTGGTCCTGGTGTTGTGGTTAATGGAGAGAAAAGAAATGGCAGAGGAGACCAAGTACGTTGAGCATTGTAAGGACCCTAACAACGGCCTCCCTAAGGTCATCTTGCGCGAAGTTCGCGGTTGTTCTGCAGAGGTTTCTTCATTTAACCCTAATTTCTTGGGTTTATTGATTTCTTTCATCTTTAATTCGGGGAAATTTTTCATTTCATTGATTAATGCTGTTTGATTCTGGAATTTATTAAATCACCGACATTAGATCCGTGCAGGTTTGTTAGGGTTTTGCAATTCCATTTCTTGTTATGGATTATTAATTATTATGATTTCTTTATTACATTTTTTGTTGTTTTTTTAATCCACAAAATTTTGGGATCTCTGGTTTTTTTTTATTATTGTGTTTGGTGTTTAATTGTGTTTAATCTTTGCCATATTTGCGTTGTATTCTTGTTGGGTATTCTATTTAGTGTTAATATTGATATGGATGATGTTTGTTTCTCAGCATTTGATTACGTTTCTTTGCGAGGGGAGGATTGGTATATTTAACAAGTTTTTGACGGTTGCATCCAAGATATAGATGCTAATTGCAGTACTTCGAAAGTCTAAAAATGAAAGAATTCAATTGAATTGAATTTTTTTAGTCAATTCTTATGTTTTAGAAAGATGATTGCTCTGGAGTTCACTTTCTTCTGCTTGAAAAAAGAATGGATGCATTTTGAAAGAATGAAGTCATGCAAAAGTGACAAGATTTTGTATGAATTTGAGTCAATTGAATTCTTGAAAGTGTTCAAAACAAAGCTAATATTTTTTCCTTATTTTGATTGCTTAAAGAGTTATAAATCCCTCTTTTGCTTTTGACTACTTAATATGTTTTTCTTTTTGCTACTTTTAACGAGAAAGAAAATGGAAATCTGTTTAACAAAGCATACTTGTTAGAAGTCTTATGTTTTTTCCTGAACAGGTCTACTTGTATGGAGGTCAAGTTACATCATGGAAGAATGAACATGGTGAAGAATTGCTTTTTCTCAGTAGCAAGGTATGTGTATTCACAATTGGTTTAAGAAGCTGCACAGCAGATCAATGTTAGTGACTTTAAATTGTTGTCTGCATTGGTGTGTTTTGATGTGTTGAAAGATGAAGCCACAGGTTTAGGGCGTAGAAACCTGTGCAGTACACTTCATGCACTCTTTCTATTGGCTAGGGATATTGATGTCCTTGTCAATATTTGTTACAGTTATAAATAGGAGTAACTTGAAATTCTTTCTCTGAAATAAGAGTTTTTATGCAGATTATTGAACTTTTTAAACTGTTGTAATGATTCTTCTATTTCACGCTTTGTTGAATCATTTTCATGAAGCTGATTTTATCTTTGTATTTTGAATTATATCTATTAAAATGGCACAACATTATTTATTCTTGGATTTAAGATTGGAGCAATTCTTTGGAAATGCTGGGAAATTAATCATTACCTGGCATCTTTTCCTTGCCTGGGTTATGGATGCAGTTTCATTTTTCTAAACTAGACAAGTGCTTTGTGCAGGCAATGTATAAGCCTCCAAAGGCTATCCGTGGAGGTATTCAAATCTGCTTTCCTCAAGTATGTGCTTTACTGTTTTGAACTAATTATGCTTGTTGCCTTTTAAATTATTTTTTCAATGTGAACTGTTTGCATATGCAGTTTGGCAGTGGTGCTCTTGAACGGCATGGATTTGCAAGAAACAGTTATTGGATGATTGATAAAGATCCCCCTCCTTTCCCAACAGTTACTTCGAACAAGGCATTCATTGACTTGATACTTAAGCACTCTGAAGAAGAAGTAAAGATCTGGCCTCACAGGTGTGCGACTCAAATTTAAGAACCAAATTAAGTACTGATCAGCTCATAAAAATGCATTCCTTAAATTGTATTCTATTATGCAAAAAACAGAACAAAAATGTCCACATTTTTCGTTCGTGTATTTTCAATATGTATTTATTTATCTACCAGCCATGCAGCCATGGACACACACATACAACTTAGTAACTATGTTGCTCTTCCAGCTTCTTTCTTTTTTTCCGTCAACAAATAAGTGATATTACATTTATTGTTTGTAGATATGAGTTTCGCCTAAGGATAACTCTGGGGCCTGGGGGAGATTTGATGTTGACATCTCGCATTCGAAATACGAACACTGATGGAAAGTCATTCACGTTTACGTTCGCTTACCATACATATCTTTATGTCACAGATATCAGGTTTTTAACTGGATCATCTCATCGCTGCCATCCTTATAGTTTTGTTATGCTTAGTATTTTTTTTGTTTGCCTGGTGGAAAGCATCCTCTTTGTTTGGTGGGGTTGCATCAGATGGATATCTACAATTTTTTCTTGAAAAATTATGTAGCAAGCACATTGTTTGTGTGCACAATTATGTTGATATGCATGCATATTCTCAATAATAATGGAGATTGAGCTCTATTAGATTCTCTGATGATTGGCCTGGCTGTTTAGTTAGTTAAAGCAACTCAGAATCTATGTAGGATTTGAAACAAGTGGTCTAACTGGGTCCTATATTTGGAGCGTGACCAATCCTAAATTTGAAGAATTATCAGAAACTTGCCAACCTTCAATCCAGTGTTCAGGTGTTAGATACTCCAATTTTGATGGTGGAAAGAAAGTTAGTTGGGAAAATAAAGTTTGAGTGACATTTTCCCTTCTTTGGATAAGAGAGGAAAATAAAGGAATCAAATTGTGACTTATTTTCCACCTGAGCCCAAATCTCTCCTCTCCATTTTAGAGAGAAATTAGGATCTAATGAGAGGAAAAAGCATGAATTTGCTTATGGACTGTTATTGTCTTGTTTTCTTTTGCAATAATGAAGACTATATTAGTAAACTCTTAATTTTACCCTCTTTCGGTGATTACCCCTGAGTTTCCCCCAGCCGACTAGCTCAAGTTTGGCTCGATAAAAGTTTCTTGGGTCACTTACGACATTTGAAAAAAACAAAAAAGTAGATGAAAGGGAGGAAGTAACCTTATTTTTCTCCATTTTAACAAGATTAGGAAAGAAGTTTTCTATAATTTCCTTTTCGTTGTACTTAATTTCCCCTGTTTTATTTTGTTCCTTCCTACATCATCCAAACGTAACATTAATGTTGAAAGTTACGCATGCTCCTTAGTTTTTGCTGTAGCATCCTTCAGAAGTGGGCAATTATAAAGCATTAAATAAAAATCAGAATGCAAAGCTGAAGTAGAAATTTTATGGTGATAAGTAATAGCACTTTTTAGGAGAGTTCTTTTCTTCCTCTCCCTCATGAATGTATTTAGCTGACAATTTTACTATTTAATAATTTGGTGGCATAATGCTTACTAGTTTTAGTACAGGAAAGAAAATAAATAACTTGTTTGCTGTTGACTATACATTCTATCATATTATCTTTCACTTTTAAGTTTG
The DNA here is from genome assembly GCA_949671775.1 of Mallotus repandus. Lineage (NCBI taxonomy): Eukaryota > Viridiplantae > Streptophyta > Magnoliopsida > Malpighiales > Euphorbiaceae > Mallotus > Mallotus repandus. Next base: position 3,625 of record CATIWM010426874.1, on the reverse strand, counting down.
CGTCTTTGAATGTCATAGCTTCTTAGTATGTATCAACGTTTAGAGTGAAAATTTCATTAAGATTTGAGTAGTTGATAAATTAGATGTGATATTATGCAATACGGTATTGTGAATAGCAGTACTTCTCTTCTTTTCCTTTGTCATTTAGTCCCATTTTTTTTTTTCTAGTGAAGTGCGTGTTGAAGGACTTGAAACACTGGACTACTTGGATTGCTTAAAGGACCGAGAGCGATTCACTGAACAAGGGGATGCAATAACATTTGAATCAGAGGTTAGTACATGATTCACAGAGCTGCTTATGTTTTGGTCTTGCTATCCTTTTTGTTTCTGCACATGAAAATATTCTTTGTTAATTTTTCTCTTTTTTAATGGTAAAGGTAGATAAAATATATCTCAGCACGCCTACTAAAATTGCCATCCTAGACCATGAAAGGAAGAGGACATTTGTGTTGCGGAAAGATGGACTTCCTGATGCTGGTGGGTCAACCATGCCTTTTCCCTTGATTTTGTATTTAACCATTAATTTCTTCATGTTGGCAAGCTTCATTATGTAAGACATTTCATACATAGAAATCAGAATAAGAGGGAAGCCAAATAAATTAATTGATTTCCTTTCTTTGTTCCGTAGATCGATTTCTTAAATAACTCTAAGCTGGACTTGTGTGAGACATAGCAGGTTACAATAATTATGTTAATGTCTTGGTTGATATGAGACTACTATTTATTAGAAGTCAAATGAGTTACTACTTGAAGGGGATAAAAAGCTCCCTTCTGTTATATTAAAAACGGCACCTATTTTTAATCTTAACAGCTGAAGATTTAACAGTTCCTGAATGTCCTCTATTTAAAAAACTATCATTTTCCTTTAAACCTTGGGGTTCTTTCCTTTCAAATTAATCTCTCCCTTAAAATTGTTGTCTGGTTGAAGGCGAGCTTGCTCTGCATTTAGAAGTATTTCTTTGCATCTTTGTGGCAATAGTTTCAATTCCAGTAAAAATTTTATGGACCAACCAAATAATTGATTCATTGATTGTGCCCACAGTTTTGACATATTTAGGTGAGCTGTTCTTTCCTTTTTTCATGCACATGCCCTGATTTCTCATGCATCTAATTTTGTTGTTAGTGACATCTGTATGGTTCTAGCAACGTTTAGCTGAGTGTGTAGTTTGAAGTTTTATATGGGTCTTTTCATTTGAGTTTGGGTGCAAAGAAGTGGCCTGATGTCCAATCTTCATCATGAGTGTCTTATTGAATGTACCACGTTATCTCTGATTCTGTGTGAAATATGGTCATGTTTAGTTTCATTCTGTTTGCCATTTTCTTTTTTTTCAATGATCCTTCATATGCCACAAATTAATCAGTTTGGTTAGCTATGCTGAAAATGAATAATGTGAATATGGGCACAAGTGTACGAAATCTGGTGACACCAAATGAGTGCAGCTGGTTTTTTCCCCCCCTGCAGTGGTCTGGAATCCATGGGATAAGAAAGCAAAGGCAATTCCTGACTTTGGTGATGATGACTACAAGCATATGCTGTGTGTAGATGCTGCTTGTGTAGAAAAGCCCATTACTTTGAAACCTGGTGAAGAGTGGAAAGGAAGGCAGGAACTGTCTGTTGTTCCCTCCAGTTACTGCAGTGGACAACTTGATCCTCAAAGAGCACTAAGTATTTAGAAGATTGGTTCACTCTGGTGCATCTCTTTTACAGGTAATTCCCTGAAGCAGAATGTTTGGATTGAAATTATGTCACAGTTATTTACTATGGCGATTTGAGCTAGTCATGAAGATGAAAATAATATGAACTTGCAAGTTCAAGTGCATCAAACCCCTAAGCATACAAGGATGTGCAGGTATGCAACAAATTAATCTGCTTTCCTCATATAATGTCTGGCATTTTGAACTTGCCCAGCCTTGAAGAATCATATTCAGTATCACTGTAACTATAATTAAAATTAGGTTTGTTTGTTTTCTTTTTCCTTTTTTGGTTTTTGTTTAATGAAAACGAGCTGTCCCAAATTAGGAATATGTCTCAACTATTTTTGTATGAAAACTGCAAGTATGATGGCTATGAAACAAATTGTTGCAGGTGATCTTGTGGCATTGTGTATTTGGTGCTAAAGATGATTCTTGCTGGGATTTTTTCAGAAGCGAAGAAAAGTAAGGGAAGATGCAGTGTAAAGAGATTTTTTTATTTTGTCATTTTATCAAGTTCCTAGGATTATCAATTGAAGGATTATAGTTTTCTCCTCATATACATATTTTAAAGAACTCTCCTCCTCTTTCTTGTTATTGTTTCTTTCTTTCTTTGCATTATGATTGTCATTCTTTTTTTTTCTTTTTTTTGGGGGGGGGGGGGGGGGGGAGGAGAAGGATTTGAACACTTCTATTCTCTTCTTAAGAAGTATATATAGCTACCAAATGGATTATTAATCTTAATTCTTTGTCTTCCGTTTTGCTCTCTTCCTTTCACTTTTTTTTTTTTTGGTTCCTTATTTCTCTTGAAAGAACATTTTTGAATGAGAAAATGCTATCTGTTGGTTCAAGAAAATAACCCATGATTTCATGACAAAACTCTTCTTTTGTATTATAATTCATGTAATATGTTACATAATTTCAATTTTTAATGATCCATGCTAGAAGACTTGCAGGTATAGATATGCGTCTAAAGCACGAAAATTTTGTAATTTCAAATTGAAATTAAAAATGACAAAAAAATATTTTATTATTGTAATTAGTTTTGATAACAGGAAAAATAAAATCAAAAGGGATTTGTAGCTTAGTGGCTCAATGTGATAGATATTATAAGGTGAGATCATGGTTCGATCTCTCCCTTCCCTTGATCTTCTAGTTGTTAAAAAAAGAAAAACATGGACTTTTCTTGTTTAAATAACATCTCATATTCGAATAGTGATGTACACAATTTGATTGGGTTGAGTTGAATTAATTGAGAAATTTTTAGGGAATTTTATATAAATGTACCAAAAAATTAAAAAAAAAACTATCAAAAAAGTCGTTGATCGCGAATTTTTTAAAAATGTTTTTACAAAATTAATTTTTTCAAAAATAGATCTTCTTCCCTCGCTAACTGTTCCTAAACTTTCAATTCAAAAAAATTGAGATCACATATCCAATTTTCTAAACAAATTCAACTTCGTAAACGAAAAACATTTCTCTTTTGAATCAAGTTTTCTTCTTCTTCAGAGATCTATAACAATTTTCGAGTTCATCTGCAACAACCAAACACCAGATCTCCAACTTTCTTTATGTTGAGATCTTCAAATTTCTTCGTGTTCATTGATTCTTTATTTAATTGTTGAAGATTTAAATTTTCTTCGTGTTCATGATATTTCTTCTTCTGCAACAAACATACACAATATATGTATCAACTTCAAAGAAAAATTAAAAAATCAATAAAAAAATCAGGTACAATACTTAAAACAAATATCAAATTTACATTTGTTTTTAGTAGCTATTGTTTCATCATTTTTTTATTTTGTTGATTTTTTACAATGTTTTATGTTTAATTTTCTTGCTGATATTTAAGTTTAGATAATATTTGTTCATTTTTTTGAGTTGTTACTTTTTTATTACTGCTGATTGTTGTTGATTTTTCTTGTTTATAATA
>CATIWM010426872.1:0-11073 GCA_949671775.1 Mallotus repandus | reverse complement strand
TCCTATTGGGGGACTTAAACAAACCCCAAGTGATTATGACATGCTTGCATTTTGGAAAAGACTCACTAAAGATAGTAGTTTCAATAAGAAAGAAATGATGGTTAGTGGTCTAATTAGGGATCCTACTTATTTGCTAATGCATAAATTCATGGCACATAACATTTTTGGGAAACAAGATAGTGCAAGGGTGTTAAAAGATGAGCTTTTCATGTTATGGTTTATGCATACCAACACCAAGGTTTCTAGTGCTCACTTTGTTGTCTAGACTATTTGGCGAGTTGTGCAGGAAAAAAAGGCACCTCTTTCTATGGGGCATATCATAATAGCTTTAGGACAATATTTTGCATCATTCAATGCTACATTCTTTGCTAAAGAAATGGGAGTTTTCACATCCCAAATTTTGGGTGAAAGAGCACTTATTCGGGCTGATATCATGACCGAGTGAAGGACTCTCAAGGATGTAGAGAGTAGAAATGCTATTTGATGCACCAATATACATTGAAGCATCTAAATAAGTCTTCTTCAAATGATGATAAGAAGAGTGAGAGGAGTAGCAATGAAGCTTAGTTAAAGAGGAAAGCTTTGGAGAATGAAGTAACTATGGAGCAAATACTACTACTCCGTATGGACTTGCTAGAGTTAAAGCTTCATGCTAGGATGGAAGAGTTTCAAATCATGATGGAATATTTGTAACAATCATAAGAGTACCATTTCAAGAGGCTTAAGAAGCTCATACAGTCCATTAATCCCAACAAGTCCACACCTCCACTGTTGCAATAAAAAAGGGAGATCCTTCCTAAACTTTTACTTTTCATTTTTTAGAAAAAAAATTTTATTGTGTTTTGTTGTTTTAAGTGTTATTGTTAAAAAGGGGAAGGGATCATGCATTTCATTTTGTTATTTTCTTCCTTGTATATAGTTATTAGGATGCATATCATGCATAACACTTAAGAGTTTATAACCTATTCTCAAATAGAATTTAATTCATTGTATCTAGTTTTCTTGAAAAGATATGATAATCTTCATTCAATGTGAGTTTGGATTTTTAAAATTAGGATAATGATTTGTGGTTAGAGACTTTTTAATCTGTAATGAACTTAATGCTTACTTCCTAATTGAATGATTGAACTTAGAGTCTTGATTTTTGAGAAAGGTGTTTGTAAGTAGACATTTAAAATTCAACTTTTGAAGTTAATCAATTCTTGTGTATTTTGGTGATTAAAAAATTACATAAAATAAAAATAAAAGCGAGATGGAGTGTAAAACACACTCATTTTAAAGGAGCTAAAAATTCAAAAATTCAAAATCTTCATATGCTCCTTCTACTTTGTTGCTCTCAAATGAGAGTATGAGTATCCAAATGACCCTTTATGAGGAATCCGCACTGAGTAGAGCGGGAAAGGTGGGGGATACCATAATTGGGAAAACCTTTATTAACTAAAATTAATAAAATGCTTACAAAGTGCCTTATGCATGAGAAATTTTGGCTAGTCAAGTGTTGGGTTAATCTCTAGTTGCTTCCGTCTTTCTTTGATTTCAATTCTCCATTTTCATGAATTCAATTGGGAAGTTTGCTCTTCACATGGTAATCTCACATGTCTATGACCTTGAGTTATTATTTTAATTTTTGAGTTGTTAAACTTTATATTAAGTGAAGATTATTATAGCTAGTCAAGTTCAAACTAAGCAATAAGTTGTGTTCTTTTTAAGAATGGGGTGTTTTTATATTATGCTTGAGGAAAAGCAAAAGCTCAAGTATGGGAGAGTTGATAAGTGCAAAAAATAGTGATTTTAAGCACTAAATTGTTATGTTTTTATATGTTAAAGTGTCGATTTTATTCTTGAATGCTGGTGTTTATACTTAAATTCCATGAAACTTATATTTTTAAGTGTTTTTTTTTTTGTCAATTTTTTGGTGTTTTTAGTTTAGTTTTGGTGTTCATTGGTTAGGTGTGCCTAAGTTTGGATTAATGCAAGTGGAATTTATGCTGGAACTTTAAGACAAAAGCTCAAAATCTCAATGAATTGAAGATGTAGAGGCACGCACAGCCGTGCACAGCCACTCCTGAGCCTGAACATTTCACTTCGTTGAGAGACTGTGATGCATAGCCATGCATCAAAATCCTGCATAACCATGCAGATGGGTGTGCACGGTCAATGCTAGTTCGATGATTTTTGGAGTAGTAGTGATGCACAGCTATGCATATGGAAGTGCACAACCATGCACTTCGACAAAAATAAATTTTGGAAACTACTTTTAGGGTTTATTTGAGAACTATTGTAAATAGCCCTTGTTTGCCTCTTTTACAAAGATTGGTTGATCTGAATTTTAGTTGATTAAATTTTTTCTTTTGCAATAAAACAATTCTATATTTCATTTTGCTTTGGATTATTACTTAAGCATTATCAAGGCAAGAAGATTGAAGAACATTTTGCAATCACATTCAAAAGAATAAAAAGGGGTTTTCTCTTCCTAATTATTCTTGGTACTTTATATAATAATATATCATAGTTGTGTTTACATTTCTTAATTCTTCTTCTTCTTTCTTTCTTTTTAATTACTATAAGTAACTAAACCATTAGTTGGGGTTTTTTAAACCTGGCTCAAGAATGGACTTACTTGGTTAAATTTCTTATCACTATACATATAATCCATGATTATTATTGAACATAATGCTTTCCTAGACCTGATCACCCTAGGGATTGAATTAGACAATGGGGTGAGATCAAGAGAAGATCCTTGTTGAGAATAAAATAATAATCTGTTAATTAATAATAATAGGTTCAGAAATGGCTTGATTGATTAGTATCCTTTGTAAGGCTTTACTTAATTATCAAAAATAACTAATTGCTTGAGTAGCGAGAGCTAATCACTTAGGTAGTTATTATGATTGATAGAATTATGCAAATGCTTGAGAGAGACTTTCATATGTTTAAAGATGCCTAAGTAATGGAATAAATTTATAAGTGATAGGGAGGTTAACTTGATAATTTTTATAAAATTGAGCCGGGGATAAAAACCCTAACATTTTTTTTATATTGATAAATTTTCTATCAGTTAAATTTTATTTCATTGCTTTGTTTAATTTTCTAGCTTAATTGTCTTTATTTTTTTCAGCTATACATTTCTTCGATTTTCTAGACAAATAAATACAAAAATTAATCCAATACTTAACATCTACTCCTTATGGGATTAATAATCTTTTACTACTTGGACGACTCTGTGCGCTTGCAGATTGACACCACCAAATATCAAATGTAAAACTAACCGTATTGTAGAGCTCTAACCCCTTTAGCTCCTACTGACCAATCATGAAACATTTTTATCTATTGTTCTTCAGGTTCAGATGAAAATTTCTTTGATGGGTTTGCGTCGCATTACAGAGCTGGATGTTTCAAGTTGAAGACGAGGTTGGCGTTTCAAGTTTAAACAAAGGTGGAGGTTTGAAGATGAGGATGAGCTTAGACGTTTGAAGAAGATTATGAGCTGAGAGGCTTAAAGAATAAGACGAGCTGAGAGGTTTAAAGAAGAAAGTGTTGGGGATTTTAGTTTCTAATTTTGGGATTTAGGGATTTTATTACTATAGAAAATTAGGGATTTAGGGATTTTCATTTTTTTTAAGTTGAAAGTTATGGGCCCTCACTTAAGTGACATGGAAGATGAGTTGGAGGTTTATATGGAGCATATTCTAAGAATATTACTATTCTGGTTGACACATCATCTTTTTTTCACCGGAAATCATTAAGGTACATTGAACTGAAACTAAAATAGAAATTAAGGGACTGAAAAGAAAAAAATCAAAATTGTGGTACCATTTTGAAACATGTCCCAAAGTTATGGTATCAACGGTGCAATAAACCCCAAAATAAAATTTGGGAATAAGTATAATTGGATTCTTATGATAAGCTTTTTTTTACATTTAAATATTATGTGCTTCACATTTTTTTACACTTTAATCCCCTTCTAATTAATATTAAATTTCAATGATAAATTTATTTTGTATATGATTTATGATCAATCTAACCAATTGGTTATTATTAAAAATATTGTAAATTTATTTTAAAAATTATTTTTTATTTATAATTAAATTTAAAATATATCTAAATTTAATTTTTTGCAAGTTTAATGTAGTTAGTTGAATAATATATTACTCATTCTATTATTTTAGCATTAAAAATGCATATTATTTTTACATTGAAGCATGCATTTTAAATAATATTTGTTAGAAGGATATTAAAGTATAAAAAATATGAAACATGAAGTATTTAAATGTCAAAAAAATATATAGCACTAATTTTGTCAAAAGGCAAAATCATAAGAATAGAAATTGTAATCATCCCTAAAATTTGACTTTTCTATGTTGGATTTTTTTTTTGCCCGATTATATGTTTTTATGAATTTTAAAGCTAAAGGTCTCAACGTTGGAGGTTTCAAGCTTTCAGATTATGCCATTCGGGATTTAAAGTGTTGAGGTAAGACATTCAGACGACAAAATGCACATTTTTGTTCTTTTGTATTAGTATAGTTTCATTATTGGACTGTGTTGAGTGACCATTAAAATTTAGACTCTAAAAACATTTTTATAATGGGAAATGTTTTGTGTCGGTTCTCGTGACAGCAATAATGCTGTCACAAGTCCTGAAATTACCAAAATCCCATTTTCATAGGTAGATGATTCTCTTTATTGGGGGTAAAAAAGGAATAAAAATTTTTTTTATCTTTTACCGGAACTCGCGATACACTGCTCATGTCACGAATCCCGGCATGTATCATTACCCTTTTATAATTCATATATATTATTTATAAATTTTGAACGTAATATGCATTTAATTTAACTTGTTATTTATGGGGTAAAATCCATTCCATAGGGTTATATTGTAGGAAGAATATAAGATTTCCAATGATGGAAAAATTCTAATTTCATTTCCATATAAATACTAGAAATGGCAATCACCTAATTTATTTCTGATTTCCATATATTGATTAATTTGTAACAATGCAAAGGTTTTCATGCAGTACATGGTATTGACTACAGTTGGCTATCTGGTCCAGTTTGATTTCACCAAAATTTTCTAACCTCCCCTTAATTGCAAAAATAGCAATCTAAAGATCTGAATAGTTGTTAGAAGTTAGCCATTTCTTTATTCGGTGATGATTTCTGGCAATCCTCCACCAAAACCACCGGTTGCAAATTGTCCATGCTTACCACAACATTCCTTCATATAACTCTTGCAGCAAACCCCAATTTCTCTCTTCTCCAAACTCATGCAATGCATCATATTTTTTTCAGTGAAGTTCATTTCCTGATGGATATCATTGACAGAAGAGCAATTCGGGCTTTTGTGGCCATGACAACATTTCTTGGTGATGCGATGTAGCTCTAGATGGTGAGGCCTATGGTTTATACCTGCTTCAACATGGTTTCCTAGACATTCATCCTCAATGTGAATATTAACATGGTCTTTACCACAGTGTTTAGAGTGGCAATGACCATTGATGTTGGTCATCTCTGGGGCTGCTTCCTCAATATCAGCAGAACGGTTTGGACGGTTAGAGATACAATGATAAGAAACTTTATCACAAGAATTTTTGTGTGGATTATTCGCCTTTAACACATCTGAGTTGCAACTACTACCATGACAACAGTGCTCCTCTTCATGCCTATCAACTGTGTCTGTGCACTTGTTATTTTTCCCGCAAGATGAGTTCACACTCAAATGCCTTGGCTGACATCTTGAAGCACAAGTTTGAGATTCGTGAGGCTTACACTTATTTTCTACTTGGTTAGAGCAGCAATGCCTGTGATGATAAGAAGAATAGTTACTGTCCAATTTCTTGGTATTCGTTGCACCTGATGGTGATCTGCAGCATTTTCCACCTTGTTTGTGGATTCCTCGTAGAAGTAGCATGCTATTGAATATCACTAGCAAGCATGTGCCTACGTCAGCAAGAACAGCTGCCCAAATAAGTGGGTGACCAGCAAATGCCAAGGCAAGAATAGCAGACTTGGTAGATATTGACAAAATGACATTCTCAATAACTTTCCTACGAGCTTTCCTCGCAAGATTAATGACTTTGGGTACTTTCCTAATATCATTTGACATCAGGATTACATGCCCTGTCTCTGTTGCTAATGCTGAACCTGAAATGCCCATCGAGATACCAATATCAGCTGTAGCCAATGCAGGTGCATCATTCACGCCATCTCCAATCATTGCTGTTGTTCCTTCCTTCTTAAATTCATTGATAATATTTACCTTGTCTTCAGGAAGGAGTTCTGCTTTAACTAGCTCCAGAGCATATCCTAGCTGCATATAGCATCATTTTCATCTTAGCCTCCAGCTTCGTTTAAGTTATAAGCACGTAGAACAAACACTTATATTCAGTTGCACATGTTTGCAAAGTAGCATCTGTTTGTGCACGGCGATAGATGGAATGAGTAAGTAGTATTCTCTAAATTGAAATGACAACTCACAAGCTTGAATAGCAACGATTGCTAGTTGATTTTTGTGTTGCTCTGTGTGAGAATTATTTTCCAATGCTCGAGTGACAAAAAATGACAATAGCAAGCAAATTAGAAAAGAATAAGTTGAACCTGTTCTTGAGCATGCATTGCTGCTGATTGGCTATCTCCTGTTAACATGGCAGTTTTAACACCCAATGATTTCAGCTCTGTGATGGCCTCTGCAACACCTGTCCTGCAGGCATCAGAGAGACTGAACATTCCTGCAAGTACATCACCACAGTATACGTATCCGACGGTCTTTCCCTTCTTGGTATCTATTTCTATCACTGGCACTACAGATTTAAAATAAAGCACAATTAGGAAACATTTATTGACCAAGTTCCATCTAAAGTGAATCAACTGACGTTCAAATTTAGGATAAGGTGAGATTATTACCCATTCCACATCCAGCTCTAAGACCAATCTTTCTGTTTCCGATGTAAATTTCTTTCCCATCGATTTGCCCATAAATTCCTTCTCCAGGAAAATTTTGAAATTCGGCAACAGTTTCAGGATCCGGCTCTACAGAAAGACTCTTCCCATAGTCAACAAGGGCCAATGCCATTGGATGACTTGACTTGCTCTCAATGCTTGATACCCTACAAAACATGTTCAAACATATATAAACATTAACTACTCCATAGCATTGAGTATAGCTGTAGGTAAGAAATAAGACATCGGTGTAGTCCTCACCAATAAAGTAATGTGTTTAAGCTAATATCTTCACAAAGAGACTGGAACTCTGTGACAACAAATTCCCCTCTTGTTATAGTACCAGTCTTGTCGAAAGCCATTACCTTAATCTTGGCAAGTGTTTCAAGATAGTCTCCTCCTTTGATTAAAACGCCAGATTTTGCGGCTTTAGTAAGCGCACAGAAAGTTGCAACCGGTGTGGAGAGGATTAGTGCACATGGACATGCACTTACTAAAACAACTAGTGCTAAGTGAAACCAGCGATTACGATTACCAACTCTTAATGCCAGAGGAACAACTACTAAGCTGACTGATACAATTATCACAGCTGCAACAATTAACCAGGAATGACAAAATCATGACTATGAGCTTTAATGGAAAATAGAAATCAATTAAAAGTACCATATGAATAACCTGGAGTGTAGTACTGAGCACATTTGTCTATTAGTTTTTGAGCTTTAGACTTGCTGTTCTGAGCTTCTTCCACTAGCTTCGCCATTTTAGCTACCGTACAATCTTCAGCTAGAGCTGTAGTTTTAACACTGATATAACCTGAAAATGACCAATACCCTTCAGTTGGTAACCTTAATCCATTAAATTGAACAGCGGAAGAGAAGAGACCGTATGGCATTACCATTAAGGTTGATGGTGCCTGCCCATACAGTTGAATTCTTCTGTTTGGAAACTGGAAATGACTCTCCAGTTAAGGTTTTTTCATCCACTTCACAGTTTCCATCCACAACAATTCCATCAATTGGTATAATTTCGCCAGCCTTAACTGCAACAACTGTGTTTAGCTTGACTTCATCAGCATCCACTTCTTCACCAGTTTCAGCTATTACTGCTGTCTGAGGAGTGATGCTCATCAATGATGACATTTCAGCATTGGCCTGATATCAGCATCGTGCTTCAGAATTTAATATCCGATTTTGTAAATGCAATTTCACCTCAATTTAGCTTATTATAAACCAAATTCTCTGTCTTTATCACCCCTTTTTTTTTTTTTTAGTTTCAAGAGTGTCTACACCTTTTATTCAGGAGATGGAATTCCTGGATGTCCTGAACTAATAGCAATTATGTTTCTCTACAGTCTTGGTTAAGTGAAGGTCATTGTTGAGCAAAGTAATTGATCTTAACTAAATCCATTTCAGTTAAAACATAGAGTAGAACAAGCAGCTACCATATGCATATTTTCTCATTATATACATAGACTTGGGTACCTTGTGGCTTGCCCTAGTCTCCAGCCACTCTGCAATCGTAAAGAGAAAGACAATGAATCCTGCTTCAACATAATCTTTCATAGCAATTGTCCCAATCACTGCCAAAAGAATATACGTTTGCGTAAGTCAACTTAACATCACAACCAACAGCCACCTAATTAAATTCCGTAATATGTTCCGTAGCTTTATAGAGAGAGAGAGAGAGGGGAATAAGAATTTAGTTAAAAGTAAACTATTGGTATCATTTGAGTGGAAATTTTTGCACTTTTATATCTGCACTTTATTATTAATATTATTAAAATATAAATAACATAAATATTATTAACATGAAAATTTATTTTTATCATAATTTTTATTATCTTACTTCACTATCAATATTTTAAAATTTAAATGGTACAAATATTTTCAATCAAAATATCTACCTTTTATCAACAAAATTTTTTATTTTTATTCGAAAAATAGTTATTAAACGATCTATTTAGAACTAAAATATACTTTATGTGTCTAACGCCTTATAAAAAATTATAAGATAATATAAATAAATATTAAAAAATTATACATATATAGTTCTTATTTAATATATGAATAATTTTCTTTTGGAAAATTATAGATGTATAAGTTAATTAAATGAAAAAAATATTTTTTAATATGTAAATATTTTAAATAGTAGAAATTAAAAATAATTTATTTTTCATAAGAGTTGTAATTTATTTGGATAATTAAAAAATAGAAAAAGTTGAAAAAATTAGAATAAGAAGTAGATATTGGAGAAGAAAATATGTGTCTGTTGCACTCTAAAATTATTAGTGATGGAGTTTTTTTTTAATTTTTAACTAGATAATGTTTGTAATGAAAATTATGAATTATCAAGCAAGCAATGTTATAAGATAGCTAGATTTTTAAATTATTAATAAATATTTGAACTATAGTGAATTAGCCCTTTGCGCAAACTGTAAATAATATATATTTTAAAATAATTAATTAAATAATTTTAATGAAATAAAACTACAATTTAATTAGATATAGCTTAAAATTTTATTGCAATAATTTTATTTTATTATTTTTAAAAAATTATATGTATAGTAATAATAATAATTGAATAAATAAAATTAAAAAAATAAAAAATAATTGAAAAAAGGGAATGTTTTAGTTAGAATAAAATACGTAATTTTTATGGAGAAAAAGAGTTATGTTTTTAGAAGTAATATAATTAGAGTATTTTAAATAGAATATGTGTATTTTAAAATAAAATTTTTCTATATTTTTTATATAAAAATATTGTGAACACATAAATTTTTAGAGATAAATGTTAAATTATAAAAAGAAATACTTGTTAAATTTAAAATTTAAAATTTAATGACTTTAGAGCTCAACATTTAATATATATTTATTTTTCTAATTCTTTTTTCTTTAAAAAAAAAAAAAAAAGAAGAAGGAATGTTTGCTTTCTGACATGTAAAGGCTAACTAAATCTCCATTGAAGAGCTTGAACAAATCTCAAATTTGAGATACAACAACATTACATATCGTGGTATGGGCAAAAGCAAGTTAAAAAAAAAAAGTGATAATTTAAAATGAAGAAAAGGTTAATTTAAAAAAAAAAAGAAAAGAAAAGGCAAAAAGGAGTTTAATTTAAATACGTTAAGCAAAGTACAAATATATATAATATAATATCTATAGACGGCAGTGCCATGCCGAAATTGTGACTAATAAATTAATGAATAAATAAACGAAGGACGAAATATAAAATTCATTTTGATATATTGAATTAGGATCAAATGGCAGCAAAAATTGATAACTTTTTTTCTTTAAAAAAATTGTTAATGATGTGTTTTTTTTTTTTTTTTTTGCCAAATGCACAGTTTCATCCTGACTTTTATTCAATTAATTTCTAGCATTTACTTTTATTATATTCTATTTAACTTTTAAATTTTTATTTTAAATATATCTAATTCTATAATACATAAAATTGATATGAATAAAAAAGTAGCTTATATAAATTAAAATAATATTTAATTAAAAATAAAATTTTTGTAACTTTTTTATATTAGTTAATAATTATTTTAAAACTAATTTTAGTATTTATATATTTAAAATCATTTGAAATGAAATTTTTATTTATTTTGATATTTTATGAGTTAAATAAAATTAAAAAAATATAAATAAAAAAGTAAAAAATATTTAAAATAAAAATTTAAAATTTAAATAAAAAATAATAAAAACTGAAGAATATCATAGATTAATTATGTAAAATGTAATGGTAAAATTATGCAATCAGCTTTTTTATTTTTTATTTTTTATTTTTGTTCTTTTTAGCTTCGTGGTTTTCTAACTTTTTTACTGAAAAAAGGAAAAAGAAAATCCACCAAAACTTTCTTTTTCTTTAACGGAATGATTGACCATTCACTTGCAAAAGGCACCGTTACAGCTACCCAAAATGCAAATTAATTGTGACACCATGAAAGATAGTAACCACAGACAACTTGTCCCACTCGAGAAAAACTCATATACCATTAAAAAAATAAAATTGATGAAAGTTTCTCTATTATTTTTTAATATAAAATATATTCAAGTTAGTTTGGATGTTGATTTTTTAAAATCATATAATGCATTAAAAATTAAGCTATAAAAGTATATACATCAATTGTTAGATA
>CATIWM010426682.1:0-14184 GCA_949671775.1 Mallotus repandus | reverse complement strand
TATATATATAACCTAATTATTAAATTTTAAAAGTTTTTCAACCTATAAAATAATTTTTTTATATTTTTCTTAAATATTTAAAAAAAATTCTTAAATCTTAAAAAAAATTTAAAATCAAGTGATATAAATTTTAAAAAAATGACCAAATTTATTCGTTAACATAAATAGTGAATTGATAATTGACCTAAAATTTAATTTTAATAATTGAATAAAAAAATTTATTTGTTAATTATTATGTAGGTTTAAAAATTATTGTGTAAATTTAAAAACTTAAGAAAAATGTAAAAAAATTATTTTACAGGTTGAAAAATTTTTTAAATTTAATAATTAGATTCTATATATATTTCTAAAAAAAATTATCAATTTCATTTATTAGTATCCGTTAAAATTAGTTTTTTATTAATTTATAGGACTTAATTGTATTAAAAAAAGTTATAGGATTTAATTGTAATCAGTAAAGTTTCAATATGCTCCACTTTTTAAACATGGAGTTCCACATTGAGACAAAAAAATACAAAGGGTCCAATTTGCTTTTAGGGCACAAACTCAAGGTGTAAATTGGACCTTTTCCCTACAGGAAAAATAACCTATCAAAAAACACATAAAATAGTGTACCTTGCGACTTCGAATGACAACACCATCTTCTACAATATTGCCAAAATTCTTGAATTCCTCTTCAATTTCAACTTCAGATACCGTAGTTGGCAAATTTCTCACATATATGGACCTTATTTCATCTAAAATATTAAATCAAATTGGCAACAGTAAAAGTGATTAAAAAGCAGTAATCATAAGAGTAATAAAACAAAAAATATAAATTTGTCAGTTTCCAGTTTTGACATTAAAAGCCAAAAAAGTTCATTTATTTCATTGTGCAAAAGTCAAACATCCAGAAAGCCACAACAAAGCCAATTATATTTAATCTTGTCATTTACGTGATTTATTAAAAATGTCTACTACTGCATGAGAGTGGTCAAACATAAAAGAAGTTAACTACCAACCTTCATCTTCTGCAGCTGAAATCTCCTCAACTATGTCTGCTCCAGACCTTTCAAATGAATTTAATGTCATAGTCGCTTGTTGAGTGGTGGGTTTTGAAGCATGATTCCAATCTGATGTAGGTGGCCGATTTTTGTTAAAAGAAGGCTGGGAAGCAACTGAAGGTGCAGACTGCCCCTTAGCAACACGTAACTTTTGATGAAAAACAAAAGAAAAAAAAGTGAGACAAAATGTAAGATGAATCTCTAATCTGTGCATAAATATAAATATAAATGTATATAGCCTGCAAGTTTTAAGAATGAAATTAACATAACTGCCAAGTATAGAAACATACAATAGAAGCATAAGTGTGTTTTTGGGGCTCTCCACTAGGTTCCTCAACAGAAGCAGGCAATTGGTCCTGTAAATTGTTCCCTGCGTTTTGAAGTGAACCGTTTGACTCAATTGGATTTTCCTTCAGAATATGTTCAGATTCAGGAACTTGATGCAACCGTTGCTCCTGAAAAGTGTAGTTGTCAATTGGACCATTTACCTTGGCATCAGCAGGAGCAACAAAGTCCCTGGCCTGAGTTTCTCCACCCAACAAATAATTTGGAACTGAAAACCAATCATTTCATAAGTAAAAGAGCT
The DNA here is from genome assembly GCA_949671775.1 of Mallotus repandus. Taxonomy (NCBI): domain Eukaryota; kingdom Viridiplantae; phylum Streptophyta; class Magnoliopsida; order Malpighiales; family Euphorbiaceae; genus Mallotus; species Mallotus repandus. The sequence continues at coordinate 12,555 of CATIWM010426682.1, read as the reverse complement.
TTTAAATTTCAGTTACTTTTTGTTTCTTTTGCACATGCAGAAGACAACCTAATGTCTCAGATAAGACAGTAGCAACCAAATCTAAAAGACTGCACAAACACAATTCATTGTCAAATGTTCATTGCATATAAACCCTCAGGCAGCCAATACCATGAATACTGATTACTAATTAGAAATATATGTCAAACCATCAATAATATCATTTAAATTCAGTGACACAGAGCATAGGATTTATATCAAAGAAAATGATAACATAACTAAATTGCTTCCTCCCTAGCAAATCCCGCACCACAATAAGAATCTAGCTATCCACATTTAGCAATTCAAGCAGCATCATGATACCTGGCTCCGAAATTGCAGTGGAAGCATTAAGTTTGCAGTCAAGACTATTCTGGGCCAGTAAGACAGCTGGAAGATGGTGAATCGGTTCATCATCAATGAAATGAAAAACATCATTCAGAACAAAATAGCCCTTCTCTTGAGGAGCAAGGAAAAATGTTTGCACAAATTTCCTTCTGCCAGTTAAATTCTTCACTTGCACAGAACCAGAAACCATTACAAGAACACCCCCATTCCATGATTCCAGTGAATGCCCTGTCCTTATTTCAATTCCAGTATAATTAAGTGACATAATAAGTGCATGAATTTTCTGGTAAACAAAAAAAGTAAAGAATCAAGTTAGCAAATGCCCTGTTTAACAAATTCCCAATCACTGAAAAGAGACTTATCATACACATGCATAGCCTCACTCACAAGGCAGGGAGGGGGGAGCCAAAGAAAGAATGTCTTCTCAAAACAATAAGACAGATGGAAAAGCAGACATGAATATCAACTAGCTAAATGGTTCTGCAACATTTCACAGGCACAAGGCCTCTCAATGCATTGAGGAACATCATACTCAAACTTTAAGGGACCATCCAGCAGTGCATACAATTCTAGTAAAAAACTGCTATTTGAGCTTGTTTTGATGATATAACATTAGAAATGGTTACATCCAACCAAACATGTTAATTACTCATTTTTCAATTCGGCTCAAGATAAAATGACATTCTTCAATTAGAACTTTCAATTTGTAAAGCAGGACGGCTAACCCAGAACAAGTTTCATACTGTGCATAATAATGTAGAAATCATGAACGCATTACTTAGCCTAAAAACGGCCAAAGCTTGAAAAGATTTATCGAAATAAGTGACAGAATGCACATTAGAGCCTCCATTTGTCCATAAATAGCAATCACATTCTATAATAGGAAACTCTTGAAAACAAAAATAACACCTATAGGAATTCATAAATAAGAAGTGGGTTTCACACTTAATACTTCTCAAAACCTAACTAAAAATAACTTCCACCCATCAATCCTTCAACAGTTATATGAAGGAAAACACATGCATACAAACACACATATATATATAAGTAAAGAGAGAGCGAGATAGTTACGAGCATTGTAGTGGCATTGTCTCTGTTAGTGCCATCAATACGAAGCATAGTGCTGGCATCACTATAAAACTGGTGAACAAGTTCTGGTTGTTGCTGTAGAAGCCGATAGTATTGCCCCACAAAATAAGTCCCAACCTACAACAAAACATTAAACAAATGAATAAAAATGCATCTTTATGCCCAAAAAAAAAGAGTGAAGAAAAAAGGAAAACAAACCTCAGCAGCAGTGACAGGAATGGGATAAGGAGTCGCCATTTTGGAAAATAAAAAGAAAAACCCAGTAAAACTCCACTCTTGAAATAGACACCCAGATATATAGATCCACAAAATGCACCCTCCTCCTAAAAGATCTGCAATATCATCAAAATTACCATAAAAAACCTCTGTACAACCCACACTGTATACGTAATATGTATGTACAGATGAAGAGTAAAGATCTGGCAAAAAAATAAAGGAGAGGGTGATTGGGGTACAGAAGGGGAAGGGAGGAAGAAGAGACCTGAATGGACGATTAAGGGAGGGATTAGAGATATTAAAGAGAAAGTTTGGATTTTTTTGGTTTTTGTTGGTTTTTTTTGTTATTTTTTGGTTTTTTTTCGTTTTCAAGTGTTAGAAGAGGATATGAGTGGGCTTTTCTTCTTCTTTTTCTTTTTTCTTTATTTTTTGTCAGCCGTCAAAAATAAAATTTAAAAAAAAAAAGTGCTTTTGATTTTTTTGGCTTTCTTTCTGCCCAATTATAATAGGCCAAAATGGAAACAACTTTAATAATTTTTTATTTGCTATTTCATTGGTACACTATTTTAAAGTTAAAGTTAAGGACTAATTTTTCTCTACATAAAATTTAAATTTGAAAATTTATTTAAAGGAATTCGCTCATATTCAGAGTTAATAATATTGACTCTTAACTCTTTTCAAAAAAAAAAAAACTATTGACCCTTAATTAATTTAGTTCAATTTAAACAAAAATATAAAAATGGTAAAAATCTCCTAACAATTAATTTAAAGATTAAAGTCCGTTTATTTGGTAAAAAAATCAGGGTGAAAATTGAAATCGAAATCGAAATGAACGATTTTAATTCCTAATGTTTGATTGACCAAAATTAACATAGAAATGAAAATATAATTCTCCATCAATGGGAATCATCATTTTTAAAGAATGACTTTTAATTCTTTTGAAAATTAAATCAAATCAATTGTAGATTTGTCGAACATTTAAATATTAACATTTAATTTTTAAAATTTATAAATAAAAGATATAAATTAATAAAAGTATGTATTAAATGTTTGAATAATAAAAAATATTTATTAAAAGTAAATAATTTTTATAATTTTTTAAGAAATTATAATAATATTTTTACAAATAAATATTTTAAAATATTTTATAATACATAATTATAATATTAATTTTTAATATAAAAACAATTAAAATGTTAATTTTTTATATACAAAAATAATTATAAAAATATTTTTCATAAAAGAATTTTTAGATGTTAAATGATATTTGATTTTTATTCTTATTACCATCCCCAGTCTTTTTTCAAATTTTTAGTTCCTTTGTTATTATTTTCATTCTGATTTCAATTTTGGAGTACGAACCAAACAATCCCAAATTATTTTATTTTTTTTATTATTATGTCTTGTGGACACCATCGGTTTGGTCGGCCCACAACAAAAGCCAATGATGAGGTAATACGAATTTTGAATGCAAGAGGACCCGAAATTTTTTTTAGAAATGGACTTGAGAGCTCAAAATCCTCAATTAAGCCTAAAACACCTAGCTAAGGCCCAAAAATTCAAATCCAAGCCCAAAACCCGCTCTGGCCCAAATATAATAGCTGTCAAGGCCAAAGAGGCGACCACCTCATCAATGAGGCGATCACCTCTTTGCAAAGAGGAGACGCCTCTACGAATAGGCGACCGCCTCTTCACAATCAACCTGTGCAGAGATAAATAAAAATTTGACAGCATTACACATGGGGGGACTCACTATATCACTAGTTTGAAGATTTGTGCGTGAAAGATGGACTTTTGAGATAGAAATAAGGTGGGAAAAAAGAGGGAAATGATGAAAAATGAGTATCTTTTGTCTTGGCTTAATTTTGGGGAATTGAAAAAAGGGAAAAGGTTGGAAGCTTAAAAAGGAGGTTTTGGTTAGTTTTAAGGGGGGGTTCTGAAATTTGAAGAGAAAGGAGAGAGGAGGACGTTTTTTTGAGAGGAAAAAATCATAGAAAAACAAGAGGAAAGGAGGAAGAAGAAGTAGAATCTTAAGCTTGAGAGTTGATTTTCTTAAGAAGGAAGAAGGAACTTTTGTGTTCAAAGCATCCAAATCAACAAACTAGTCTCTGAGGCTGAGTTAGGAGCCTTGACCTTGCTTCAATCAGTGAGGATTCTAATTTTTAAGCTTTAAACTCTTCATTTCACTTTAAGTCTTCATTTTTTGTTTTCTTGATTGTTATTGTGTTTGGTGTCTATTTGGAGTCATATATGAAGAATGATTGCATGAAGTATTGAGTATTAGTTGTATATTTTGTGTATTTGCATCGAGCCTTACTCAATTGAATTTGTTTAGAAGATTGCTTAAGTGCTAAAAAAATATGATCTGTTGTGCTCTATTGAAGAGGTGACGCCTCTTCATAGGGGCGTCACCCCTTCGTGATGTGGCGATCTTGGATCGCCTCTTGCCCAGGAGGCAATGCCTCCCGATCAGAGCTTCGCCTAATTTTGCTCTTATATGTTATGCTTATTTCATATAATTTGCATGTTTCACACATTTTTCTTATCATATGCCATGATTTTGTGTGCAATCAGTTAATATATTGTGTTTAAATCGAGTATTTGTTTATATTTGCATAAGTATTTATGCTTATTATATATGAAACTAACAAATTGGACTTTTTCTTTTTCCTGATTAATCTTATATTTGTGGAAAGATTAATGCTTTCAGTTTTACAGGATTTTAAATATAATCTTCAATTAAGGAGTGTTTAATTCCTTAATTAGTTATTGAGAGAGTTTATTTTTGGTTTATTTCCCTTTTACTTTGAGTAAAATGTTGTAATCCTTAATCCATCCCCAATTATTTGGAATGTATGATTGTAATTCATTATTATTACTTAATCAAGTGTTGGGTTAATAAGCATGAAAAGGGCTAATGTGCAAACTTGGACATTAAATATAATACTGAAAATGAGTGCAATTCAACAATAATAAGGAAATAATCTAATAATCAAAGATAATAAAATACAAAACACATACGGAGGCCAACCGCAAGGTTGGGTGGGCATTCCAAAAGCCCATATTCAGTTTCCGAACCCGATCTCTGATGACGGCTTCTAGGAACCTCCATAGAATCCAATTATTGTATAGTGTGTCATGGCTTTTATCCGAGTGGCGACTCCATCTCCAATTTGAGCCAAAGCCCATTTTGTATTTTCTAGCAGGCCCTGAGCTTGCACAGTGTCGTGGTCGCCAAATACTAGGGCGTGTACCAACCCTGCCGCCTACAGTGGCGACTCTACTGAGGATAGAGAAACTGATTCCAGTGTTTTATAATTTATCATCATTGATTATTTCTTTATTTCCTTTGCATTTCTGCATTCACTACACATTTTCACACAATGAGCACAACAGTCCTGAATAAACCGACAATAATCATTGCTTTGCTGCCTACATTTCACTCAAATCTGGTGGTGAAGTATTTGATTATTGACACTCATAGCACGTACCTACCCATGTCGCACGGACCCTTGAGTGGGGAGATGTAACTGGAGTTTATAGCTGTGGGAGACAAAGCTTTTTTCCCTTGACTCAACTCATGTAATGACCTAGCAACTTCCACTAAGTTTTTTTTTCTAAATGTGTGTGATTTATGCCATTTAGTAATCCTTGTAATAAAGCCCAAGCCCATTTACAAGTGGAATATGCCAATGTTGGGCCTTTCATGCCCAATATGGCCCATTAAAATGGACTTTGCTTCTATTCAAAAGAATTGCTACTTGTTCGCCTCATTTTGAGGGTTCTCTTGCATACATCGGTTTTGACATCCCCGGTTGATAATCAAAACCCAGAACAAAAATCATAGGATAAGAAACTCGCCATTGAATACGTGTGTGGGAGAAATAAGGGTGGAGATACCGCTTGAAGAGCTTTGTCTTGTTATGTGTTATATGTAAATGAAATATATGCTTATTTCTTTCTTTAAATATTAAGGTGAATCTGCATTTCATGCATACACGCAATTCATAAAAAAAAAAGCATTTTTCTTAGCCATGAACTTCTTCTTATTTCGAAGCAGATTAAAGGTGAATTTGGCCTGCCAATATCAAGGATCCAATCAAATAATTGGGACCACTTTACAAAGGAGCAGAATATCAGGACCCTCTAATTTTAATTTTGAATCTTTCAAGAAAGAACTGTCGAAAGAGATCAGGGATGACATGCGACAAATGGTCAAAGACATGTTTGCTGAGATGGTAGGGAAGATGCCCTCTAATGAAAAAGACTCTGAAACTAGAACTGTTGTTGGTGAGCCATTCAAACAAAAATTGAAGGCACCGGTAGATCCAATTGAGTCAGAATGGATGAAAGATATGAAGAGGCAAGTGGATCAACTGCAAACTACAATGAAAAAGCATGGGCTTAATCCTAACTTTGCTGACTTGGATGTAGACTTGGATTTGAAGGAAGAACCATTGCCCCCGAAATATCAATTCCCAAGCATAAAGAAATACTCTGGCACAGATGACCCTCACTTCCATCTAAAGCAGTATGTCACTTACATTAAGGCCATTAAGTTGTCTAAAGCTCAGATCATCAAACAGTTCCCATTATCTTTGGAAGGAGCTGCTATCAAGTGGTATTACACTCTGGATGCACGTGTTTAGAAAGACTGAAAGGAGTTATGTTCAACTTTCATTAAATAATATGGGTTGAATTCACAATTTGAAGTATCTCTCTAAGAGCTACAGAATACGATGCAAGGATCAGATGAACCTTTCACAAGCTTTTTAACTAGATGGAGAGGCAATTTGGCCCAAATGAATCACAGACCTATAGAATATGACCAGCTACTCATAGCCATAGAAGCAAGTGCTCCACCTCTAGCTGACAAACTGAAGGACATAGGCATAAAGGACTTCAAAGAGCTCTACCGTTTCGGAGAACAAGTTGAAGCTGATTTAGATTTGAGCACCGATGAATGATGATTATCTTTGAATGTTTATTTTTTATGTTATAATAATTCAGAACAATACTTGGCTGCAACTTTTTTCCTTAGCATAAATGCATGTCTGATTGTCTAATTTACTTGATTGTGAATTCATTATGATTGTACATGCTATCTTATGCTTGAATGAGAGAGAGATTCAGAAAAGGAAAAAAGAGAAAACCACATCAAGAGGACTTGACTTTCCATTCCCCTTCAGGCACTTTCAACCACAGCTTCTGTTAAAATGAATTCACCATATTCACCAAAAAAAAGAAAGAAAAAAAGAAGAATAAAAACAAAACTTAGAAGAAAAGAAAAAAGCACAGAAAAGAAAAAGAAGAAATAAAAAAAATAAAGTGAAATAAAGAAAAAGAAGAAAAGTTTTTGTTTGTGCCCCTCATATTTGAAAATTCAATCATGTGTGACCCTTTTTGAGAATTGTCTTTCAATTCCCACCTTTACAAATTAGTGCCAATAGTACTAATCTCAAAATCCCAGTCCAAAAATTTCTAGCCAATGTGAGCTGAAAAATAGTTGGTCAGAAAACCCATAAAAGGCTGATAAATAATAAGCATAATGTAACATACATGGTTGTAACGAAAGAGTAGTCATTTATAATGGGCATGATTTATGTTAGCACATGAAGTGTCAGACATGGATTTTATCGAATAATCATAAACTTGGCAACAATCAATGGTGCAGATGACATCAACGTCCGACAATCAGCAGCAGGAGAGCATTGAGTGATCTATAATTAAAATAGCAATATGGACATCGAGTATGACAAAATAGTGGAGCAGCATCAGCATAAATTTATAACCACCCAGCTAGGTTCGAAAACTCCCAGAAAGGGAGCGACCTAGGTAAAAGAGGGAAAATAAAAGAAGAAAAAAATGAAAGACCCAGCTAGGTTCGAAAACTCTCAAAAAGAGTGCGACCTAGGCAAAAGAGGGAATATAAGATAAAATTGGTTGCACTTTCATTCTGAAAAAAGCAAGTCGAGAGTTCATAAGATTCTATTTTATGGTGCAAGAGTGATAGAGTCCATCAATTCCTCAACCGGGAGTAGATTTTAAGATCATGTGACATGTTGAGCCTCAAGCGCGATAGAAACTGGGGGCACAAAAAGTCAAGTACAACCGTCTTACGACAACAAAACATTCCAAGAAGGAAATCAAGTTAGGGGTCTTCATTGTCATCATTCCAATTTGATCATGAGAGGATTTTAATTTCTATTCCATTTGGATACATCGGTCTCAACAATAATCTTTGACAGACTCAATTTTTAAATTTGGATTCTTTGATATAAGGAGGGCCAGTTCCTAAAGATTAGCTCTAAATAGAAAAGGCACTTGTGCCAAATCATTCAAGACTTTTTGTTCCCCTTAGTCATGCATACATGAATCTTTTGTAAATAATTATTTCAACATTTCATACATATAAGCATTAGAGTAATGCATGTCTTTCACAAAATAATGCACACGAGCTTGTGTTATTAAATAAGTTTTTGAAAGCCTTTAAAGATCATGAATCATGCATACACCAGTTTTGAACTTTTTTGAATGTGAAGCTAGCTTTGGTGCATAGGGTGATCTTTTGCTTAAACTACTTAGCCTAACGCCTGCGTGGCTATATGACTTATTTTATTTTCGTCTGACGCCTGCGTGACTATATGGGTTATTTTATTTTAGCCTAATGCTTGTGTGGCTATATAGCTTAGTTTGTTCCCGCCTGACGCCCCAAAAGCTATATGGCATATTTTGATTGTCTTTATGTTGTTTGTTCATGCATGATGCCCCAAACGCTATATGGCACATTTTGATTGTCTTTGTGTTGTTTGTTCCCACCTGATGCCTCCGAGGCTATATAGCGCTTGTAGTTTATCTTCGCCTGATTCCCCGAGACATAAGGCACTTGTTGTTTATTCTTATCTGACACCTCTGAGGCTATACGACACTTGTTATTTGTTCCTGCCTGACGCCCCCAAGGCTATATAGCATTTATTGTTTGTCCTTGTTTAACGCCCTGAGGCTGACAGCATAAATTTCTGTGAGTGACTTCTCGAGAATAAAATTCTCAGGATTCATATTTATGAGTGACTTCTCGGGAATGAAATTCTCGGGATTCACACTTTTGAGTGACTAGTCGGGTTGTATCCCTGAAGTGCATCTTCTTTTTCAGAGAGTGTCTGGTCGGGTTGTATCCCTAAAGTGTATTCTTCTATTCAAAAGCGTCTGGTTGGGTTGTATCCCCGAAGTGCGCATCGCAAAGAGTGTTTGGTCAGGTTGTATTCCCGAAGTGCATCTTCTTTTTCAAAAAGTGTCTGGGCGGGTTGTATCCCTAAATTGCATTCTTCTATTCAAGAGTGTCTGGTTGGATTGTATCCCTGAAGTGCGCATCGCAAGGAGTATCTGGTCGGGTTATATCCCCGAAGTGCACATCACAAGGAATGTCTGGTCGGGTTGTATCCCTGAAGTGCATCTTCTTTTCCAAAGAGTGTCTAGTCGGGTTGTATCCCTGAAGTGCATTCTTCTATTCAAGAGCATCTGGTCGGGCTGTATCCCCAAAGTGTATCTTCTTTTCCAAAGAGTGTATGGTCGGGTTGTATCCCCAAAGTGCATTCTTCTATTCAAGAGCGTCTGGTCGGGTTGTATCCCTAAAGTGCACATCGCAAGAAGTGTCTGATCTAGTTATATCCCTGAAGTGCATCTTCTTTTCTAAAGAGTGTCTGGTCGGGTTATATCCCCGAAGTGCATTATTCTATTCAAGAGTGTTTGGTCGGGTTGTATCCCTGAAGTGCGCATCGCTAGGAGTGTTTGGTCGGATTATATCCCCGAAGTGCATCATCTTTTACTGAGTAACTTCTCGCATTAGAAAGGCCCAAGAATCACGTCTCAAATATTAATGAGTGGCTGATCAGACCAGAAAAACCCGAGGATCATGGTCACATTTTCATCATTTCATCTGCTGAGTGACTTCTTGAGCCAAAAAGACTCAAGAATCACGTTCAAATATTAATGAGTGGTTGATTGGGCTAGAAAAACTCGAGGATCATGGTCATGTTTTCATCTTTATTACCGAGTGACTTCTTAGGCTAGAAAGACCTAAGATTCACAATTCAAATATTAATGAGTGGCTGATCGGGCCAGAAAAATCCAAGGATCACGGTCATGTTTCTTTATTTCATCTACTGAGTGACTTCTCGCGTCATAAAGGCTCGAGAATCACGTCTCAAATATTAATGAGTAGCTAATCGGGCTAGAAAAACCTGAGGATCATGGTCATATTTTCATCATTTCTTCTACTAAGTGGGATCTTGTATCAGAAAGGCTCGAGGTTCACGTTCAAACTATAATGAGTGGCTGATCGGGCCACAAAAACCCTAGGATCACGATCACGTTTCAGTAAGTTTTAAACTTTGACCTCTTGGGTTTGAATTCCTGAGGCTAACAACGTGAGTGAAGCTCGGAGGTCAGGTATATAATTTTAGTTGTTTACTTTTTTTATCATGCATATTGCTTTTTCGAAAAATTGATTTTAGAAATTCAGTTTTTGAAAAAGCAAGGGGGCAAACTGTGGACACCCTCAGTTTGGTCGGCCCACAACAAAAGCCCAATGATGAGATAATACAAATTTTGAATGCAAGAGGACCCAAAATTTTTTTAGAAATGGACTTGAGAGCTCAAAACCCTCAATTGAGCCTAAAACACCTAGCTAAGGCCCAAAGTTTCAAATCCAAGCCCAAAGCCCACTCTGGCCTAAATATAATAACTGTTAGGGCCAAAGAGGTGACCACTTCATCAATGAGGCGATCGCCTCTTTGCAAAGAGGTGACGCCTCTACGAAGAGGCGACGCCTCTTCACAACTGACCTGTGCAGAGATAAACACAAATTTGATAGCATTACACATGGGAAAACCCACTATATCACTAGTCTAAAGATTTATGCATGAAAGATAGACTTTTGAGATAGAAATAAGGTGGGAAAAGAAAGGAAAATGATGAAAAATGAGTATCTTTTATCTTGGCTTAGTTTTGGGGAATTAAAAAAGGGGAAAAGATTAGAAGCTTAAAAAGGAGGTTTTGGCTAGTTTTAAAGGGAGGTTCTGAAATTTAAAGAGAAAGAAGAGAGGAGGAAATTTTTTTGAGAGGAAAAAACCATAGAAAAACAAGAGGAAATGAGGAAGAAGAAGTAGAATCTTAAGCTTGAGAATTTATTTTCTTAAGAAGGAAGAATGAACTCTTGTGTTCAAAACATCTAAATTAACAAACTAGTCTTTGAGGGCTGAGTTAGGAGCCTTGACCTTGCTTCAATCAGTGAGGATTCTAATTTTTAAGCTTTAAACTCTTCATTTTTAGTTTTCTTGATTGTTATTGTATTTGGTGTCTATTTGGAGTCCTATATGAAGCATGATTACATGAAGTATTGAGTATTAGTTGAATATTTTATGTATTTGCATTAAGCCTTGCTCAGTTGAATTTGTTTAGAAGATTGCTTAAGTGCTAAGAAAATATGATCTGCTGAGCTCTGTTGAAGAGGCGACACCTCTTCATAGGGGCGTCGCCCCTTCATGATGTGGCGATCTTGGATTGCCTCTTGCCCAGGAAGCGATGACTCTTTAAAGAGGCGATCGCCTCCTGATCAGAGCTTCGCCTAATTTTGCTCTTATATGTTATGCTTATTTCATATAATTTGCAAGTTTCACACATTTTTCTTGTCATATGCCATGATTTTATGTGCAATCAGTTAATATATTGTGTTTAAATCGAGTATTTGTTTATATTTGCATAAGTATTTATGCTTATTATATATGAAACTAATAAAGTGGACTTTTCCTTTTTCCTGATTAATCTTGTACTTGTGGAAAGATTAATGCTTTTAGTTTTACAAGATTTTAAATATAATCTTCAATTAAGGAATGTTTAATTCCTTAATTAGTTCTTGAGAGGGTTTATTTTTTGTTTATTTCCCTTTTACTTTGATTAAAATGTTGTAATCCTTAATCCTTCCCCCATTTATTTGGAATTTATGATTGTAATTCATTATTATTACTTGATTAAGTGTTGGGTTAATAAGCATGAAAAGGGCTAATGTGCAAACTTGGACATTAAATATAATACTGGAAATGAGTGTAATTCAATGATAAGAAGGAAATAATCTAATAATCAAAGAAAATAAAATACAAAACACATACGGAGGCCAACCGCAAGGTTGGGTGGGCATTCCAAAAGCCCATATCCAGTTTTCGAACCCGATCTCTGATGACGGCTTCTAGGAACCTCCGTGGAATCTAGTTACTGTATAATATGTTCCAACTTTTATTCGGGTGGCGACTGTAACACCCTACACCCTTAGTATTAATATACATCGTGATATCTCATATTATTATTAAACATCTTTTAGTCACATGTAATTATTATACACACACTTATAATTATCCGTACACGCATACAAACATTTTACATTAACTAATGGGCATATATATGCTACAAGGAGAGAGAGAGAGTCTAGATTCGGCCGACAACCTATGCTCCAAGCTTTAACTACCATGTTATATGCTTCAAAATAGTCACACTTCAAGTTTCTCTATCTGGAAAAATAATTGCGATTTGGTGAGTCGCGACTCAATGAAGATAAACACCAATTAAATTCTAAAGGCTAAAACAAACATTTCAAACATCTCATAAAATAAATACAAAATTTAAATATTATATATGCATATGCTTTTGTTCCTTTTATTTGTTGTGACCTTGCAAGACAATACTACACCCGGGTTCAAGTGAAACAAATGACAAGTGACAATTGATTTTGCTGGCCAGCATATAACAAGTGAATCAAGTGGTATCCTTTGATCATTAATATTTTCCAAGTGATTTGCAAGTATTGGTCAAGCTGGTCACAACATCCTCTTA
>CATIWM010426679.1:0-62046 GCA_949671775.1 Mallotus repandus | reverse complement strand
TATTTTAATTAATTGAATACAATTATATTTGAAATTTATTAATCAAGGTCAACTATTTCTTTGATAATTTTTGTAACAATAAATAATTATTTAAATTATCATATTCAGATTCTGTTTTGAGTTTCACATATGAATAATATTCAAAAAATATACTTTTGGTTGGAGGAAAATATTTGAATAATATTCAATTATGTTGTTTTTAGTATCAGATACGATTTTGAAGTTTCACATACGTATAATATTCAGATAGTATACTATATTTTATGAGTTTGAGATATTATTTTTAATTTTTAAATACCGTTTTAAGTTTCAAATACGAATAATATTCAGAAAGTATACTTTTGGTTGGACGAAAATATTTGAATAATATTCAGAAAATATACTTTTGGTTGGAGGAAAATATTTGAATAATATTAAGATAATATACTATTTTTAGTATCGAATAATATTTTGAAGTTTCGCATACATATAATGTTGAGATAGTATATTGTATTTATGAGTTTAAGATACTATTTTTAATTTTCAAATGCTATTTTGAGTTTCAGAACCTTATAATATTAAAATAATATATTGTTTTGATTGTATCATATACGAATAATATTAAAAAATATACTATTTTTAAGTATCATTCTTTATTACTTCTTAAGCTTGTTGTGTAACAAAAATTTTAATTAATACTTTTTGTTAATTTTTAACACAATTGGACAATATAGCCTTTCATATGCAAACCCAAAACAAAATATGATTTCATTGTTTTTGAACACCATCACATATTGTTCGATCCCTTTAATTTTAATTTTAAGTCTAGCAATTGGCATTGGCCTGCAGCAAACATTCATAAAAGTCTTGATCGGTGAAGTATGATAATGGAACGACTTTCAGTTGGGAATTCATTACTTTTGTTTGTTTAAAGAACAAACAAACTTATTAATGCCCATACTTTACCTATGAATTCCCACCGGTAGGTTTTAGTTGTTAGTGCTTGTATTGCACTAATTACAAACAAGGTTGGCTCTAAATTCATCCTTCTCAGGAGGCAACTGAAAAAAGGAAATGTTATGAACTCAAAGGATCGGAAGAAGTCTATAGAGTGATTAAGGCTTTAAATTTTACCCTCGCTAGATAGTTTTTCCATCCTGCTCAAGAATTAGTGATATGATCCTGATGCGAACCTAGAATAAAGTCTTAACAATTCGTCTCTTGGCAGCATACTTTAGTATTTTGACCATAACTTTTGTTAGAGAACTTAGATTGAGGTGATTCAAAATGGGTTGGAAAGCTACGACAAAAGCTATAATTTTTATGTGGAGAGCTTGAGCTAATTTGATCATCTTTAGTGGCTAAAGGCTCAGGAACGACTGTGCATGTGTTTAGACAAAGCCATACCTGATTGTTGTCTTTTTATGCTTAGAAATGCACATGACCGTGCATAATTTGCACATGACCATGCATCATATGGTTTTTTATATGTGTTTTTCAGCCGTCTTTGTTGGCTATTTTACCCTTTGTTCTAATAACATTATAAATAACTTATTTAAGGCTGTAAAATATAACTTGGTTGATTTTATATGAATTTGAGAGTTTTTCTCTGAAAGCTTGGGTTTCTTTGTGTTCTTGGATGAATACAAACTAGACTTATCAATAAATTAATCAAACCTTATGGTAGGGTTTTAAGGACTTAGTTTCCTTTGGGTTCTAATTCTGATCGCTTTGACTTGTTATCTTGCGATCCTTGGGTTAATTCTCAAATTGATTTAGGGGTTCATATGTTCATTACTTATGGGTCTATATAACCAAAGGGTTCAGAAGTGTGATTCCAATGAGTTCTTCTATCATTTAGTATCAGAGCTTTGGCTTTAGAAACAGGTTACGTATCCCTAGTTTACCATTATTTATTTTGGTCTTCTTATCAATCTTTTGGTTTTGCTATTTTGTTTATCCGTTCTTTATTTCTTTCATCATTTTTATTTCCATAATTTGTTTCTTCTATTCAATTTCTAGTGTTCTTCGTTATTCCTTTTGTTTTTGTTATTCTACCTTTTGTCATCTTTGTTCTTTGAGTTTATTGTGTTTTTATTAATCTTCAATTCAACTTCGTTGATTCAAATCTCAAAAAAAATTTCATTATTAATATTGAGTAAATTAGGGTTTTCAAAATTTAGATATAATTTTCCTTCACTTAGAGCCTTTAAAAAAAATTTAGGTTTAAAAAGGGGGGGGGGGGGGTCAAAAGTGAGTATGGACATTATGGACGTACCTTATTTTCTAGGTAGAAAAGATCCTTATGTTTACTTGAAATGTGTGCAATAAATGGAGGGAATATTTGATTCTCTTAAAATAATAGATGATTTCTAAAAGTGTAGCACTGCTTCATGTATGTTTTTTGGTCGTGCTACTATATGGTGGGAAGGATTAATGGCGACATGGAGAGAGAGAGAGTACGTACATTGAGGCTAGAAATTAGGACGCAATGAAAAGGTTAATGACTAAACATTTTATTCCTCATGATGTTAGGGATAAATTCTATTTTAAATTACAGAGGCTTAAATAACGTGATGAAATGTGTGTGGATAAATATGTTAAAAATTTTGAGTTATTTGTAATACCATATGATGTAGGTGGATCTAAAAGGCAGTAAATTAGAAGATTCATCAGCGGGCTTAAGCACAAGATTGTTGAGAGATTTGAGCTAGATGTACGATTTTAACCTTCCATATCTTTGAAAGATATAATTAAATATGCTTTGGAGTATGGAAAGGAAGAGAGTGTTTGTGAGGAGACCATAATAAAATGTGAATCCAAGAAATATAAAAGTATTGAAGTCATTGAATTGGTTGAACAATAGGCTAAGGAAAAGGGTAAGGAGGAAGAGTGTCAAATTGAAACTTCACCTCCAAAGATAACTTTTGAAGACTCGTGCATTAATCAACCAAGTGAAGAGTTTCTATCTTCATTTGGGAAAGCATTGGGAAGGGAAGCCTATGAAGTTGAGAGAAAAGAAAAAAGTGAGGAGCTGAGTGTTAAAAATAACTTGAGTGAGAAAAGTGAGGAAGATGAAAAAGACTTGGTAAGAGAAAATAAGGATATGGATCACAATTTCTTTCATTTTTTTGGTTATTTTTCAAATAAATGATTTGGTTATGTGTTCAATAATTTATAATGTGAGAAATATCCATCCAAGGTACAAAATTTATATTTTGAGGCCGAACTTGATGGAAACTCATATTGGGAATTAGTGGTTCATATAATTGATAAAAATATCTTTAAAATGATTTTCTAACTATGTTCAAGAATTGTTCATTTTAATTTATTTTTAAAACCAATTTAAAATTCTTTTTCATGAATGTTATTCTTATTATCTTTATTTTGATTTTTAACGTTATTTTTTCTTCATTTTTCAAATACAATATTTTATGGCCCCGAAACGCGGAATATGGAGCAATCGTGGACCATTCTCATCTCTCTTCTCTTTTACTTTAATGCTTATTTATTTATTTTCTTATTTTCTTGTTTAGAATGCTCATATATGTCCATAACATGATTTTTATTGTGATTATCATGCCATGAATAGCTGGTTAGCCTTATTATTTCAAATTTGCCATGTTTACATAATCCATATATTATGATTGCATGTTTATAATTCTATACCATACATGTATGTTATTGCTAGAGCATGTTAATAAGCCATGATTCTATGTGTTTTATGATATATGCAATAGTTTAATATTTACCATGATCATGGATCATTATAATATTATGTCATTTTGCCATGCTCATACATAATTTCATCATATTATTATGTGCTTGTGTGTATATATTGTGTTTGCATTTACATGTAGTAGTTGATGTATAATAGTACATAGTTCTTGGAAGCTCTGTACAATAAAATAGGGCCGGTCTTACTCAGCATCTGGGCGATATAGAGATGCCTCAAACTAATCCTACTAACATCGACATCCGAATTCAATGCTTTATCTAATGGGCAAATGCAGTTCCAAGCGAGGGATCCAAGTTTGCCTAAGTCTGTAAAGCGGATAATTTCTGGGGTGATATTGAGTGGCGATTGCCTATTTCTCTTGCTTGAGAAAAGGGTTGTAAGTGCATTCATGTCTAAAATCTTTTAGTACTCCCTTTACTACCCTGTATTTTCCCGTAATAAGGAAAAAGGGTCTGTGAACTAAAGAGTGTTGAGTAGGACCCACTGGTGTCAACAATGGTGACTCTATTAAGGATTGAGATGTTGATATAAGATTTGTTGTTTGCTTCCAATTATACATACTATTATAGACCAACTTGCATCATGACACTTCTCATGCATGCACAAGCGTAATAACCCTAATGGTGTCAAATTATGATTCACCATGACTCTCCTAAACTCGTGGGTTGATTAGTTTGACATTGTTACCTTTAGCCTTATCTCGGTTCAAGAGACACTACTGGGCTTATATGACCAGAGTCTGTAATCCAAGTCTTTAAGGTGGTAGTTTTCTCTAGAGTTTGCAAAAGATGTCGGGCCAGCCCTCTGACCTTGGCCTATAACTCAAATCCATCATTGAGGGCATCTCGTTAAAGGAACCCTTGGCATTTTACCTTGACTAACCCATGTAGTGGCCCTAGAAACATCCATTAGGTTTATACCTTACTTTGCATATGTTTGCTGATTTATGTCTATATGTTGTGTTTTAATTTAAACTGAGTCCTTGGTGACATGTATATCTAATACTGTGCTGACTAAGAATTAGGTTAACCTTTATTAGACTTTATATACCCATTTAAACATGAAATGTCCATGCAATCCTAGTCAGTCTATCATGACACATTTGCTATATACTGTTTGTTTCTTATGATCCAAAATGGTTTGCACCATTTAGGTCATATGTCTTAAATATTATGACTCTTATGATTATGATGGGTTGACTAATTTGCTAAAACCTTAAGGTCTGAATAGGTATGTCTTGTTTGAAAAGAGTAAGCTTGAGATATCTTAATAACCTAACCCTAAATTATGGGGATACCGTGTCCGTAAGGTTATTTGGATATCCCATGTTTTTGTTAACTTGAATCTGATCATCAAAGTATAATATATACAGATTACCATTAGTCCTTTAATATCTTAACCTAATTAATCTAATGGAGTAATAATTTTAGCCCCTGTTGATGCCAGCAGGTCTGACTCGGCAGTCTTTGGATCACAGAGGGTAGTGAGGGGAGTACTGAAAGAGTTTAGGGATGGCATAAATGCACTTATAACCCTTCACTTAAGCAGGAAAAAAAGGGATTCGACACTCGGTATCACCCGAGAAATTATTCGTTTAAGGGACTTAGGCAAACTCGGATCCCTTGCTTGGAATCGTATTCGCCCATTAGATAAAGCACTGGGTTCAGATTTTGAAGTCAGTAGGATTAGGATCTTTTGTTTGATGCATCTCCATACCGCTCAGATACTGAGCATTACCAGCCTTACTTTATGTACAGTGCTACTAAGAATTATGTACTATTATACATTAACTTCTACATGCAAATGCACACAATATATACACACAAGCACAAAAGAGTATGATAAAATGATGCATGAATATGGTATAATGATGTATGATCATGGAATATGCTAAAACTAAAATACATAACATGGCACACATGATATAAACATAGCATAGAATTATTAACACGAAAATTAAGAAAGCATGTAAGCATGGTAAATCTATATATCATGGAAATATCATACAAGCATTGACATAATACAAGATAATATGTTATAATCATGCTAATAAGTAAAATGCAAATAAAGTAATAAAATGGCAAATAATTAACTCATGGCATGGCAATTATGGCAAAATCATGTTATAAACAAATGTATGCGTGCTAAGCAATGAAATATGAGAAATAAAAGCAATAAATTAAAGAGAGATGACAATGCTAACACATTTCGCACATATCCTCTCAATGATTGCTCCATATTCCGAATTTTGGGGCAACAAAACATTTTATTTGAAAAATAAGAAAAAACAAATTTGAACATCCAAAATAAAGGTAATAAAATGCTTTAAAAATAAGTTTAGCTTTATAAAGAAATTAAATTGGATATTTTTGAAAAATTAAATAAATAAAAAATATCTTGGTAATCAAAATAAAGGAAAAATGTTTGAAAAAGGGGTTTTTAAATGATAAAAAGTTTAGGAAAGAATTTAAACGTTATATTTGGTTGATCATGTGAACCATTAATTCACAACATGAGATTCCATCAAGTTAGGCCTTAAAATGTGAATTTTGTACTTTAGATCAACAATTCTCACATTATAAATTATTGAACACATAATCTAATAATTTTATTTGAAAAACTAGAAAATAAAGGAAAATGTGATCCATATCCTTTTATTTGGATGATTTTTGTGATTAACAAAGAACAACACAAATAAAGCATAAAAAGAAAGGTATTAATTTTATTGAAGAACAAGATAAACTTACCATGAAAAATGATAAATTTTATTAAAGAAAATGCAAAATTTAGATAAAATGTGAGAAAATGAAAATGGATTTACTTATGGAAAAGAAATTGAAAAATAAGTGCAAAAGATACCATTTTATTAATCATAAAAGATTAATTACCCATTAAAAGAACAAAAACAGCTTTGGTTTATTTCTGGTTGACTTCTGGTTGATTTTTTGTTGTGGCAGAAATTGAAATACAATTTAAACATAAAACAAATGGAAAACTTGATGTAATTGATAAGATAAAGCATAAACAATATAAAAAAGGACATGTAATAATAAAATTACAATTAAAGTAAATAAATAAAGAAGAAATATGAGTAGAGATTACAAATAAAAAGATTAAAATAACAAGAACATTATTAAGGCATGAAAATAAAAATAAAAATAAATGAGACTTAAGTGCAGAGATTAAGATAATAAAACATAAATTGATAATCAAAATAACCAATGGAAACAAAAGTTAGAAATAAGTTAGTAGGAGTTAATAAAGTTAGTAACTTGAGATTGAGATATTAAGATTGATAACAAGAGGTATATATAATGCAATAGATGATGCTAATGCAATACATGCTCACACAAGCATTAAATAAATCCAAGGTGCATGCAAAGTATGATGCATGATGCAATTCGGGAAGCATTCAAAGTCATGCAAATTTGGAAGCATGCAAGTATGCAAGTGATGCAAGCCGGGAAGCATGCAAATATGCATCTAAAGAATCTAAAAATGATCATACACTTGATAGTGATATGCAACAAGCAAGTGATATGCATAAAGACACATGAATGCATGAAATTACAATAATGCAAAAGAAATAGAAGGAGAAGTAGAGAATAATAGTATAGTATATGAGAGTGGAGAAAAGGTTAATAGTGGCAATAAAATAGTATTAGATGTGAAATAGACATAAAAATAACAAAAAATAGGACTCTTATGAGGTTAGAGATACTACATAAGCACAAAATAGTATTTAAAAGCTATACTTGACATCTAAACTCCCTATAAACAAAAAATAGACTCAATCAAAGCATAAAATATGAAAATAAAGACTCACAAGACTCTAAAAAATAAAATAAATACACACAAATAGGGCACTTGTATTCAAAATGGCAATAATAATCATAAAAAATGTAAATTGTGGTCATCAATGCTCTCAAATCAACACAAAGTACATAATTTGCACAAATAATGATTTAAGATGAAAAACAGAACCAAAATGACTTAAAAATAATAAAAACCCTAATTTAGTACAAAAATTACACAAATGATGTCACAACAACACTAAATTAACAATCAAAGTCCAATTTAACATAATCAAGCAACATATATGCACAAAACACATTAAACAAGGCTTTAAAAAAGAATGCACATCAAAATAAGACATGAATCACAAAGAAAATAGATAAAATAATCAATTTAAAGTCACACAAACATTAATAAACATAATCATAAATCATCAAATCAAAGCAAGAATAAGGATTACACTTTAACGCACTTAAAAAAAAGTTTTTGAGAAATAAAAGGAAAATAATTGTAAAATTATTTAAAAATAGAAAAAAAATCAGATTTGATCATCCTAGGACCTTTGAGACTCATTTAAATGATGTATGATCATCATAAAACATGTATGACTCATTAGGACCATTATCAGAGTCATTTTAGAGCCAAACGAGCAAGTTTTCGGAGCTTAGACATGGATGGCCGGTTTTGCCCTTTAAATAGCCGATTTTGGAGCCTGAATAGCTGCTTTTAGGGCTTCCAACAACCCGTCTGAGAAGCTCTATAGTCGGTTTTATCACATGAACACTCGGTTGGTTGTTCATAAGCCAAAACCGGTTGTTCATGTTTGAACAACACGATTTTGCACTTCTTTGCTTTCAAAACTTGATTTTAATGCACTGAACCCCATAAATAAAATGAGAATCAATGAGAGTGATGTTTTAGAAAGTGTTTAGCCTTAGGCAAGAACTCACTAAGAAACATCAATTGATTATAGAGAATTGAGATTGAAACTCAAAGGGAAAGGGTGTTTTTAAGAGGGTTTAGGCTTTGATTGGTTTGTGTGGAATTGATTTGCTGGAGTTAGGTTTTGGATTTAGGTGGTTGATTTTTGTATTTTTGAGAGTGACTTGAGAAGAAAATAGAGAGAAATTAGGTCTAGAGAAATTTTAGCATAATTTTCCCTTATTTTCCCAAAATTTCCTTATTTTCTAGGGTTTTTTTAGAGAGATATTTCTTAATTTTTGTTTTGGAATTTTTCTAATTTTCAGAAGTGGAAAAAACCTCCTAAAACTTTCCTTAAAGCTTCTATTTATAGGCATTTGAGGTTAGTAACATTTAGTGTAAATTTTCTTGAATATTCAAGGTTATTAGGTCATAGTATATACTCTCCCTTTAAAGAGTTGACGCTTATCCCAAATTTGAAATATTCCTTACTTGGAAAACACATTTTTTAACAATTGTCCTTTTTTGAATAAGGACAAAGAGAGATAGACAATTGTGGGACCTGATTGACCACCGGAGGTTAAATTTTTGACTTTTGTCAAATGGGACCCACTGACATACTAGAATTTTAGAAGATAGTTTTAGATTGAAATTCAACTCTGGGAGCTCTATTTGACCTCTGAAAACTCTCGTTGACCAAAGTTTGACTTTTGTTCTCAGGGCGTCCAGAGGTTAAATCGAAGCTTCAGGAATAAAAGTCAAACTAAAAAAATACAAAAAACAGACTGTAAACAGCTCTTACATATGATTGTCCTTATTGGTTTAGAAGACACGACTTGAGTTAACTTTCCTCTGATTATTCTTCTCAAACCTCTTTCTCAATACCGAAAGGGTAGGGTTAAGGTTTGATCGGGGTTTAGTTAGGTCTTGAAATAGTGTATTTGGTGATCGAGCATGGTTTAGTGGTTCAGTGGGTTTTGAAATAGTTCAAATTTCAATTCTCTTTATCAAATTGACTGTCTGATGAGACATTTTAACTTTTTCATTATTGACTATCAAGATTTTGAAAGATGACCCCAACAGTTAAGGAAGCTTTTCTGATAGTATGCCTTTATGAATCTTTGATACTTTCAACTGTATGATTGTATTTCAGATTGAACACAACATCTTTATGCACTCGTTTCATATGTTAGGTGTAGCTAGTGTATTCAGTAGCTCCCTATTCAGTAATTAATAGAATAAATCAAAATTTTCAGTATTTATATATAAAATTTATATTTGTATTTTCATATATTTTAAATATTTATTTATATATCCTTATATTTTTAATATTTACATATTTTTTTACATTTCTATTTTCTATATTTTTAGAAAATATTTCTATCCATTTCTACGATTTTTCTATTTTTTCGTTGCCCTTTCCGTTATGGATAGTGAAACACACACAGCTTATTTCTGTACTTGAAATCGTTAAGAAACGTGAGGGTGTCATATTGCTGATTCATATAAAAACATTACGGTGGAACTAGAAATGCATGAAAAGGGCACTATTGACTTTTGGTATTAAGAATTGGTAAGAACCGTCCTTTTAGTCCGGGACGTACGTATAATCATTCTAGTGCTAAACGACCACATAGCGACGCGCAGTAAGCGCTATCTAATTTCCTCAATATGCTGCCGTTTCATTTATAAAAAGTCCACCGCTTTCAGCCGTGGCTGCCCGAAAAAAAAGCTCTCGTCTCGGAGCTCAGTTATTGCTCTCCGGCCGCAGCTACCTCCATCCAACCGAACGGCGTTGCTGACAACGCCAGAAACATTGAAATGGCAACAGCTGCATATCCTCCACCCCCGCCGTATTACCGACTATACAAAGATTACGCGCAAAACCCTAAATCAGCTCCTGAATCTCCTCCTCCGATTGAAGGTCCCTACAACTGCTTCGGCGCCACATACACCGTAAGTTCTCTATCAATTTGATTGTATTTTTTTTTTTTTGCAAATCTTGACCGTTAATGGTGTTTTTTTTGGTTCTTTTTTGTTTGTAGACTGAATATGTGCTACCTAGCTTGGAAGAGCAAGGAGTGCGTCAGCTTTACCCTAAAGGCTCCAATGTTGGTATGTTTATCTTGTGTATTGAATTAATTATTTGAATTATTGTATTGATTAGGGATTTTTATTTGCTAAACTTCTTTGAAGAATGTTGATACATTCGATTCTGATGGATATGATGAATTTCTAAATTGGTGGTAATATGATGATATCTTTTCTTGGAGGTTGATTGTTTTTGTAATTTCAGTGGAGCTGTGACAATAGAACTAACTTTAGCTCTGACTAATTGTGCTGCCTTTAGCCACTCTGTAGAGCTAGGAACGCAGGTGTCTTTCAACATGAGTTGTTTAGTGCTGATAGGGTTTGGAATCTTATTAGAATGGATATTTTGTTGAAAATTTCAGTCTTGTAGTAGTAACATATATGTTGCTGATGTTATTAGTAGATTCAACTACATTAAAATGAGTTAATTCTTCTATTGTTCTCTGAATTTTCAGTTGTAATTTTGATTAAAATTTCTTAATATAATCTTTTTTTTTTTTACCAAAAAAATTGCACTGCCTTTGGAAAATAACTTTCTTTTCAGACAATTGATTTGATTTTGGAAAAGAACATTCTTTTGGGTTAATCTTTTTACCCATGCAGTGATTGGATTGTTATGATGAATCAAGATGAAAGTTTTACGGTGGTTAGAAATGTTATAGGGTGATTTCTTATGATTGTCATCTGTCTACTATTGAGCTCATTTCATGTCATTTGAGTTTAGATAAGTTGGTCTGGATAGCTGCGAATCTGCATTGCGTCCACTTAATTTTAACTTGAACCTGATAAATGATTGTTCAGTGTGGTCTCATTTTTTTATTTTCTTTGGCATTTATATCATTAGATGTGTAAAGTTCATGCCTGATAGCTGGTGTTATTGTTTAGATTTCAAGAAAGAACTGAGGTCACTTAATAGAGAATTACAGCTGCACCTTTTGGAGCTTTCTGATGTACTTGTTGAGAGACCATCACAATATGCTAGGAGAGTTGAAGACATATCACTCATATTTAAAAACTTGCATCATCTTCTCAATTCATTACGCCCTCATCAGGTAAAATAGTTTTGAGTCCTTTGGGTATCCTTTCCTTCTGACTCTTGCTTGAGGGTCCAATTTATTATGTGATGGTTTTTCTCTCCAGGCTAGAGCCACATTAATTCATATTCTAGAGCTTCAGATACAACGTCGTAAACAAGCAGTAGAGGATATTAAGAGGTATGCTTTTAAAACCTTACTGAAATGATTTGAAGTGACTAGCCTGTGAATCAAGTGGTCTCCATTATGTTTGAAGTATCACATGAGACTCGTTATTTTTTTGAGCTTTTTTACTCTATGTCAATGACTGTCAAGTGTTTATGCAGTTTTTCTGGAATCAAACTATTTTTAGGGCTTTAACTTTAAGATATATTGTCAGTTTGTCTTTGAGGATAGTATTTGATTGTTTTGATCTCACCGGTAATTCTTTGATTATCATGTTGTCTGTATTTTCCTAGCTAAATTTATGAAAAAAGCCATAAAATTGTACTCTGAGCTTGTTAGAGAATATAGCCAGCTTTTGAAGCTTCTGTATTCTTCTATATCTTGGCTTTTTGTCCTAAAAGAATTCTTCAATGTGGTCATACTGCTGTCCCAGTTAATTGTATAACCTCTATTACGAAGAATCAGTGCCTTGTTAACAATCCATAGCCAGTAGCATCGAAACAAATTTCTAGGTAACAGTTTTAGATACCTTTTTTTAGGTTAATGGAGTTCTATTTTATGTGAAACCTTATGGATTAAGCCTTAAGAAATCTGGATAAATTTTGTGATGTCATCCTGATAACTTTGAAATGTTTTCAATGCAATAAGACTGACAAGAACAGAAGTACTGTATTCTCTTGACACAGTGGCCTGCAGATTGTGTTTGGTAAATTTACTATCATTTGTTAGAGGATTTCTCCTTGTTCTCTCGTGGATCGAGAGAATATATATATTCGAGATTTAGCCTAGCAAGTGAACAACCTTAGTACTATTTTCATATCATAAGCTCATGAAATATATTGTTATTAGTTAGCTAATGCTTTCGTTGTACCTGTTATTATAATGGTAGAATGTCCAATATTCAATTTTAGTTTTCTTTGACATCTTATGTTTTATTCTGAATGTTTCTTCCTTGACTTGTTCAGGAGGCGGGAAGAAGCGCAAAAACTTCTCAAAGAGGCTCTTGGAACTCTAGATGGGCAATAGCTTTTAGGCATAGCTTATTTGTAATTTGGAAAGTCTGCTGTTAGTAGCAGTAACTTGGTTTACCTTTATATGTTCTCGTGGAGATATTCCAGATGCAGGATACAGGTTCAGGCAGCATACCAATGTGGTTTGTATGCTAGTACATTGGCAGTTTCAGTATTGCAGTAGTAGTTTATGTAATGAGGAGGTCCGTTGCTGATAGATCTTACAATTTTCCCCCTTGTAGGGCAATCTTTGTGCAGAATCCCCAGTAACACTTTTGAGTTGTTCCTGCGCATTTGTAATTTCTCTTCCCATGTGGTGATGCATATGTATTTTGAACTGAAAAATTTTTCCTTTATCAAACAAGCTTTCAGCCTCTCATTCAACCTGTGTGAATTTGGCCATCGCTGTAACTACCATAGAGACCAACAGAAGCAGTACTGCGACCAAACTAAACCCTTGTCCTCATAGTTGGTTACCGAGAACTCTTGAATTGCTCATGCCTAGCCTGTCACTTGTCTGGCCCATAATCCATCGTCTTGTTTGTTTTAGGGATGCTTGGCTCATGCTCCTCAACCGTACTTTTTTTGAACGGTGTCACATTGTTAGCTTACTGTAGGTTATGACTCTTGGTTGTCGGTATCATTAGAGGGAAAAAATACTCATATTTTTGGGTGTATGACACCATACATATGTATTTCACATGTCAAATCAGCCAAAAATTAAATCAAATTGCCAACCGGAAGCTAAATCCAATGTGCCATTGTGGCCATTTCTGTCAAGGGGTCGAGGTATTGACAAATGGAAAGGGGACCTATGAAAAAATAAGCAAAACCCGTCCTTTGAATTCAGGGTTATAGTATAATTTTTATGCACAAAAAACTCAATCAAGCATCTGTTTTTCAGAAGTACTTGTCAAAAGATGTAATAATTTTTTTTTTAAAATCATGGATGAAATCATCACCAACGTAGAAATAGATGAATTCAAATTTTCTTTCCTGCCTTTTATATCAAATTAAATATGTCAAATAAATCAACTATTCTATTGACTAGGAAACTTGATTAAACAAATAAAAATCTAACATTAAATTTCTTATGAAAGAAACGAATAATACTTAATAATAATTTAGTAGTTGATTACATCTTACATACTGTGAAAAAAAATATTAATTAAATAAAATTTATGGAGTTTTCTTATCCATAATTCAAGATTAAACAACTTAGTAGTTTTAAAAGGAATCACACCATTTAGAATCAAATATTGCTTAACCCACCTAGGATAAATTGTAAAATATTTTGTCATATGACTAAAAATCTATATTGTCTAACCTATTTATTATCTTACCAAAACATTTAATAAAAAGTAAAATTTGATCTTCCAACCTTCTTAACTTCTTTACCTTAATTTTTCTATATTATACCATGAGATTTAGTAAAAAAATAAAAAAAATACAGAATCCATGTTCACAAAACAAATCATCCTTTATTAAAAGTAATATTCAACATATAAAATTAAAATAAAAAATTGCTAAAATATTGAAAATATAAATTAATCCTCAAATTATTAATTACATTCTCATAAATAAACAAGCAACCTTTTTTAATTTGTTCAATTATTCAATTTTATAATAATAATAACAATAATAATAGTAGTAGTAGTAGTAGTAGTAGTGATAGTAGTAGAGAAATTTTAGAATTAATTCTGTTTAGTTTGGAAAAATATTTTATATTTTCCTTTTTCAGTTTTCTTTTTCTTTTCTTTATTTTTCAGTTTTTCATTTTTCAAAATAGAAAACAGAAAATCATGTTTGTTTGCTACTTTTCATTTTTTAGTTTTTGATATTTTTATAGGTATTATTTTTAGTGAAATCTATTTTCATAACTTTTTAATTAATATATTATTTTTTATTGTGATTCATATGATTGCGATTAATATTAAATTTATTTATTTTATAAAAAAATTTTAAATTATGCACATTTAATAAATTTTAATAAATTAACTTATTTAAAAAATCAATATGTCCATTATGTATAGTAGAGTTTAAATAAAAAATTATATTTATAATAATTATAAAATATTTGTAAATTTATTCGTATTTAATTAATTTCAATTAAAAGTCATGAGATTGTAGTGGTGGTGGAGGAGGTGGTGGTAGTGGAGGAGGTGGAGGTGGAGGTGGTGGTGGTGAGGTGGAGGTGGAGGTGGTGGTAGAGGTGGAGGTGGTAGTGGTGGTGGTGGGGAGGTGGAGGTGGAGGTGGAGGTGGAGGTGGTGGTTGTGGTGGCGAGGTGGTAGTAAGGTGGAGGTGGAGGTGGTGGTGGTGGTGAGGTGGAGATGGGGGTGGTGGTGGTGGTGAGGTGGAGGTGGTGGTGGTGATAGTGGTGGTAGTAGAGATTGTGGTGGTAATAGTGGTTGAGAAAGTTGTAGTCAAAATTTAGAAAATATTTTTTATTAGTTTTCTAAAGTCTTTTATAATTTGGAAAATAGTTTTATAGTTTTTTTAAAGTTAGAAAATAGCATGACTAAACAACAATTTCTATTTTCCAATGTTCTTAAAAAATTTTTTTGGAAAATAAGTCTTATTTTCTAAAACTAAACAAGCTATACTTTTGATTTATTTTATTTTTGTTACCATTATATAAACATATATTGTATTAATAATAATAATAAAAAAAATAAAGTAAAAGTTTGTTTAGTTCAAATAAGTTTTATAAAATTTTATGAAAATTAATTGTAAATTTAAATTAATATATTTAATTTAAATAAAAAATTTTTAAAATTTATTTCAAAATTTAACTTTTTAATTTTGTGCATTTATTTGAAACTAAATTTAGATAAGAGAAAAGGGCCAAATTGGACCCTCAACTTTGGCACAAATCCTGATTTGAACACTAATATTTTTTTTGATCCCAAATAGATCTTAAAGTTTTAAAAGTGGCTCAATTATGACCCTCAGTTAACTGCTGTTTAAAAAAAAAAATTAAAGTCCTGTTAAGTTATGTTACATGGCATGTGGGATCCATTTTTGATGCTGAATCGTTTGACTACCAAATAAGTTGTAGCTATATGGCACTTGTAGCCACCTGAGGCACATTGTTTTTTTTTTTTCCAACAAAATAAATTAAATTAGTTTTTGTTTTGAGAAACAAAAACTTTATTCAAGCACAATTTGAAATAAGAATGGGCATAGAATTCAAAACAAAACCAATGAAAACTTAGATGCGAGGAAGGCAAGGAAGTAGAAAAACATAATGCTTGTCAACATCCCCATTCAACTACAATCCAATGGCATTCTCAAGTATAAATCCCTACAAACATTACAAATAATTTTAAGATGCTCTGCAATTCTGCATTTTTGCTAAACCTGCAATTCTACGATGGATGACCAACCTAGACAGCAAGAAAAGAAAGCTCAGAAAGACCATGTCCCTCAAGCAAACATGGTTCATCATGTTGCTGAACCTGTAGCGTAGTCCAACCTATACTTCTTCGTTCAAAGGCACGTATTAGTGCATTTAGCGCATATAGTCCTCCTAGTGGCCTGGAAATGTCCTATGGGTTTTCAAGAACAATTCCAACTCAAGGTCCTTTAGTGCAAGCTTTAAAAACAGATTTTGGAGTTTGCAAATTGTTTGAAGATGTTCTTTTTTATCCCATTGTTCCTTTGCAATGTGGGTATGGTTGTTGTGGGATGCCAAGCAGGGGACATTCTCATAGCTTCACCGACTTCCTTTTCTTCGGGAACACACATGGTTTCTTGGATTTGAAACAAATTGCAAGCTGTCTTATTTTCTCCATTTTGATTTCCATCGTCTCTTTCTAATTTCTTGTTCTCCCCTAAAAAAAATTCAATTTTTCTCATCCTAAAAGGCGTTGTTCTCTTATCGCACATGATGTATCTTCCTCCTTATATAAGTGCAGACCCACAAATTCCACCACCTGCAAAATACCCACAACCACTGCCACCACCCATCGAAAACAAATGCTACCTTTTGCTACATCTATGGCCTCTCAAGCCCAAAACTTTGGTCACCCAAACAAAATTAGTTCACAAAACAATTTGCATTTGAGTGGAGTGTGAGAACCTCAGGATGCGAGTGGAGTGTGAGAAGAAGTGGAGCAGCGCCACCACTCAAAGTAGAGAAGAAGTTGAAACGTCTTGGGTGGCGAAGAGGAAATTGAAGAGGTAACCGTTGATCTCAGCGTAGCCCATGTGAGAAGAGAGTGGGTTGGCCAGCAAGTTTGCGGTGTCAATTTCTTTAAGAGTTTATTGCATCCAGAAATCAACCAAACAAGTGGGTTCTTGGTTGTTGGCTATTGTTCAAATCGACTTTGAGTTTCTTGCATCCACAAATTGAGCAAATGCTTGAGAGTAATGATTTGCTCTATCTGAGAAGGAAGATTGTTAGTCCCAGAATTTAGTTGGGCACCAACTAAAGAAATTGCAATGCCAGTGTATGGAAGAACAAGAAATGGACCTGGAATGTTATGTTTCTCATTGATTTTGTGTCATCTTCTGATTTTATTTCTCATTGATTGGTAGTTGTGTGAGAATAGAAGAGAAGAGAAGAGGAGAGAAAGAAACATGCAAGGAAGTCCAGTTCGGTGAAGAGGGGGATGTGCTACGGGACAAGAACACATCAACGTGACTCAGCAGGTGGATGGGTCCCACATGCCATATAACACCACTTAACGGGAGTCCTTTGCCACTTTTTTTTTTAAACGGCAGTTAACTGAGGGTCATAATTGGAACTTTTAAAACTTTAAGATTCGTTTGAGATCCAAAAAAAATATTAGTGTCCGAATCAGGATTTGTGCCAAAGTTAAGGGTCCAATTTGGCCCTTTTCCCTTTAGATAAATTTGGAATTCATTAACCATTTCCATACCACCTGTTATGTTCCAGGCTCACCACATGGATGATGAAAAGAGCTATGGAGCAAGCAACGTCTGCTCTCTCTACGGTTAACCACCACCATTAACATTCCTAGAAAATTTTTCTCTTCCTTTCCCTGTTTTTCTCGAGAAACAAACACCTTTTAGAAACCCTAGCTTTAAAAATAAAAAGAAATGGCGGTTTCAGAAGAGGAATGCTCAGATGCAAAGTCCCGATCATCGTCATCAAAGAGTGCTCATTACCTTGCTAAGTGTGTTCTTCGAGGAAGTGTTGTTCTTCAGGTTGCTTACGGCCATTTTCGCTCTCAGTCATCAAACGACGTCGTTTTTGGCAAGGTCATTGCTCTGCTTACTTTAACCCTAGCTATTAAACATTAAAAGTTTCTGCAACTGTTTCTGGCTATGAAAATTACTCTAATTCATGTGTTTTAGCTCATTGTTTGGTAGAGTTTCTAATTTCTACGAAGAAAAAAAGAAAAGAAACAGAATAAATATGGTTTCTATAAAGCCTCGTTGATTCATAGGAAAAACAGTTATTAGCTTGTAATGTCTTAGAAATGCAAGAATTGAAGTCCATTCGATTGTATTTAGTCAATTCTCACGTTTCGGAACTTCATTTCTCGCTAGAATTCAATTCGTATCAATTTAAAAGGAAAAAAAAAAAAAGAAAGCATTTTGAGAAAAAGTGACATTTACAAGACCTATTTGTTTATAGTGGCATTTAGAGCTTATCTCTTATTAGAATTATTTATTTTATGATTTGCATGGGATGGGAGATATGTGATGGTAAAGAAACTTACGTAAACAGTTTTCAGATATTATTAATGATTTAGTGCAATATTTGCTTTCTTACTTTGTGATGGGTTCTCTCTTGCAGGAGACATCGATAGAGTTGGTAATAATTGGGGAAGATGGAATTGTGCAATCAATATGTGATCAGCCTGTATTTGGCACAATTAAAGATCTCGCTGTTATACCTTGGAACGACAAGTTCTCTGCACGAAGCCCACAGGTCTTCTATTATTTTCTAATGTTTTGATGTTTATTATTTCTATGAAATCTGTTTGAAATGCATCTTCTTCCTTTTTTTTTCTTTTTTCACTTGTTAATACAAGAAAATATATTGTATGAATAAAGATTTTATCACTTATCAGTGCAGTAGAAAGCCACATTATACCATATGAAGTAATTTTTTCTTTTGCATGGAAAGATATTTATGTGGTTGTTCTGAATATATTTTCTTCTTTCTTCTTCTGTAGATGCATGGAAAAGACCTGTTGGCTGTTACTTCTGATTCGGGAAAGCTCTCATTTCTCATCTTTTGCAGTGAAATGCACAGGTTTTCTTTTCCTCGTACCTATTGATTATTGCACATGACATTTTTTACTTCTCTCACTAGGGATGGTTCAATTGCTGTGTGGGTGACATTTGAATTTTTTTTTTTTAATTGAAGGTTCTTTCCTTTGACACATGTTCAACTTTCCTACCCTGGAAATTCAATACATCTGCTAGGAAGACGGTTGGCTGTTGATGCCAGGTAAATTTATTTTATTTTGAAGAAGATTCAGGTTGAATTGTCAATATTCTGGTATTTGCTTATTTTTGATGTTGTAGTTTTAGTATCTTGATGCTTAATGAGCTATATTTTATAACATCTCCTTAACATTCTTTGGGGGCCTGCCCCTTGTATGGAACTTTCTGGATTTTTTTTGGACCTCAAAGATCTTGTATTTCATTTATTGTTTATTGTGGCATAGCAGAAGTAATATTCCTAATGACTGGAACAATAGCTGTTAAAGGTTGAAAGGCGGTTGATGTTAATGAGGCGTGCCTCTTTAACATTTTAGTCTATAGCTGCTTTTTTTTTTTTCCCTTTTTCTTCAATTAATTCTTCATCTATAGATCTCTGGAATTAATTTGAATTTGTACATCTCTGGAATTAATTTGAATTTGTAAGTGATCTTACAATAATCTAATGCATGCCAAATAATAAATTTTTTATTTTCTTATTTTCCACTCTTTTTTGCCCTCATATGTTCAGGTGCACGCCTTTGGCTTGTGCCTAGGCTCTAGGACTGCTTTGCACCTATTATAACTATGACTAGACCTTAAATAAACTGAAGCCTGTATTATTTTGCCGAATAAGATACCATAAACTCTTTGCAGTAATTATGTGGATGCTTTTCTTGTTTTTTGCTATGGTGCATATATAAGCAGAAGCCACTGTAGAAATTTTGGTTTAGGCTTTGGAAAAATCCCGCTCTGTAAGGTTGAGAAATTAATAACTTTGATTAACTTGTGGTAAAGAGGAGCAGGGACTAAGACCTTAAGAAACTGACAGAAATGGATTCTAAATATGAAAAAGTAAAAAACACATTGTTTAGCATTGTTGGAATTGAAAATTTTTACATCTGCATTTCCTATTGTGTTCTTAACCTTCTTGCTTTCAAATTGCAGTGGCTGCTTCATTGCTACTAGTGCATATGTGGACCGATTGGCTTTATTTTCCTTATCTGTATCCGGGGGCAGTGATATCATTGATGAGGTTGATATATATCTATCTTTTCAGTCTTTGCACACTTTGTAATACATTTTTTTGCTTTCCATATTAGAAATAGAAGAAGAGTTTTTTTATCGGTCTGTTTATGATATTATCAAGATTTTACATGGATGTGTTGAAATGTGCTCCCTTTTTGCACAATTTCAGCAAATATTTTATCCTCCTGAAAATGAGGGTCATACAAGTTTCACCAGAAGTATTCAGAGGCCCACTATATCTGGTACAATATGGAGCATGTGCTTTATTTCAAGGGACTCGAGTCAACCAAGTAAGGAGCATAATCCTGTACTAGCCATTATTCTAAATAGGTATGATAATTGATTATCTATGCTTCTGTCTGGGGTACTTCTACTGATATTTCCATTGTCATGTCAAGTGATAAGTAGGAAGCAACTCTTTCTCATGTGCACTTTTACATTGCTCTTTTGATGTGATTCTAAGCTTGAACTATATCTTTGGTACACTGCAGGAGGGGTGAACTGCAAAACGAGCTTTTTTTGTTGGGATGGAACATTAGAGAACATACCATAAATGTTCTTTCTCCATCTTTGGAAGCTGGACCAGTAGTGCATGACATTGTTGAAGTTCCTCATTCTAATGGATTTGCACTGCTGTTCAGGGTTGGTGATGTTCTCCTAATGGATCTCAGAGATGTTAGCAACCCCTGCTATGTCTGTACAACGAGTTTAACTGTCTTGCCTGCTGCAATGGAGGAGCAGAGTTCTGTTGAAGAGTCATGTCGAATTCATGATGTTGATGATGATAGTTTGTTCAATGTTGCTGCATGTGCTTTACTGCAGCTTCAGGATTATGATCCGATGTGTATAGATAGTGAAGGTGGTAGTGTAAAGTCAACCTCTAAATATGTGTGCTCTTGGAGTTGGGAACCAGAACATGATAAAAATCCAAAAATGATTTTTTGTATAGACACAGGAGAACTTTTCATGATTGAAATTTTTTTCAATTCAGAGGATGTTAAAATAAATATCTCTGATTGTCTCTATAAAGGTCTACCATGTAAATCACTTTTGTGGGTTGAAGGTGGTTTCCTGGCTGCTCTTGTAGAGATGGGGGATGGCATTGTCCTGAAAGTGGAAAATGAAAGACTATTATATGCAGGCCCAATACAAAGTATTGCACCAATCTTGGACATGTCAGTTGTGGATTCCCATGATGAGAAAAGTGACCAAATGTTTGGCTGCTGTGGAGTGGCCCCTGAAGGGTCATTAAGGATTATCAGGAGTGGCATCAGTGTTGAAAAGTTGTTGAGGACTGCTTCTATCTATCAGGGTGTTACTGGTACCTGGACACTTAGAATGAAAGTAACTGACCTGTATCATTCGTTTGTTGTTCTATCTTTTGTTGAAGAGACCAGGGTGCTATCAGTTGGAGTAAGCTTCGCTGATGTGACTGATTCAGTTGGCTTCCTTCCCAATGT
The DNA here is from genome assembly GCA_949671775.1 of Mallotus repandus. Lineage (NCBI taxonomy): Eukaryota > Viridiplantae > Streptophyta > Magnoliopsida > Malpighiales > Euphorbiaceae > Mallotus > Mallotus repandus. The sequence goes on along the minus strand of CATIWM010426679.1, from coordinate 40,423 downwards.
CTGTACTTTAGCTTGTGGAGTTGTAGGTGATGGTTTGCTCGTCCAAATCCACCAAACTGCTGTTCGCCTTTGTTTGCCCACTAAGGTTGCCCATGCTGAAGGTATACCTCTGTCTTCTCCAGGTTGGACATCTTGGTTTCCTCAGAATATGAGTATCAGTTTGGGGGCTGTTGGAAATAATTTGATTGTTGTTTCTACTTCTAATCCATGCTTTTTATATGTTCTTGGGGTCAGATTACTGTCAGCTTATCATTATGAGATACATGAATTGCAACATTTGAAATTGCTAAATGAGTTATCCTGTATTTCAATACCTCAAAAACATTTTGAGCGAAGAAGTTCAAATTCTAGCAACCTTGTGGATGAGAACTGTGCATCTGTCCTTCCTGCTGGAGTTGACATTAGTTGTACATTTGTTGTCGGCACTCATAGGCCTTCGGTGGAAGTCCTGTGTTTTTTGCCCGATGAAGGCCTGAAAATTATTGCTTGTGGGACAATATCTTTAACAAATACTCTAGGAACTGCTATTAGTGGCTGTGTCCCTCAAGATGTAAGGCTTGTTCTGGTTGATCGGTTGTATGTCCTTTCTGGTTTGAGGAATGGCATGTTGCTTCGGTTTGAATGGCCTTCTTTAGCTTCTTCATCAATATCTTCATTGGAATTACAGCATTATGGATATTCTATTGATTCAAGTATAATTAATGCTGGTAGTGCTTTATCAACCATGCCTCCAGTGTTTGCTGAGTCTCAAACATTCTCTGTTGACTTAAGTGGTGATACAATGGATGGCCTCCCTGTCACACTACAATTGATTGCCACCCGTCGTATTGGCATTACTCCAGTTTTCCTTGTTCCTCTGACTGATTCACTTGATGCAGACATGATTGCACTCAGTAATAGACCTTGGTTACTGCACACTGCAAGGCACGGGCTCTCTTATACATCAATCTCATTTCAACCCTCAACTCATTCCACACCTGTATGTTCAGTGGAATGTCCAAAAGGACTTCTATTTGTTGCAGAAAATAGTCTACATTTGGTAAGAGTCCTTTTTGTCTGCTATTTTGATTATTTAGCTCCATTTTGTCAAAGGCAATTATTTTTCAGAGGGTTAGGTCTACGTTTCATATGATATGAGGAGTATGTTAAACAGTTATGCTACTGAAAAAGAAATTACTCTTGGGCGAATCATGATAACTTAACTGTTATGCAAGTGTTTTTGTGCAATATGACTGATTAGTGGTGATTAATGCAGAAGAATTGAATCCAATTGATTTTCTGTTGTTGGATTCACATAATAATTTAGTTTAAGAGTTTATATTTTTCTTTTTTCTGAATGAAAAATCAAGAGCTTTTTCTACAATCAACTACCAAGTATCAACTAGCCTGGTAAGCCCTTTTGACTGACTTCTATGGCCTCAAAGGGCATGCTTGCTGCTTCCCTTTAGTAGCAGGACAGATTTCTCTTTGTAAAGGCTTCTTAAGTTCATGAAGTAACTCAAGTCTTTTTCACCGGTTACCTTTGACGTGCTTTTGGGATTCTTTTGTTGACTTTTGTATTATTTGGACATTCCTAATTGATGTCTTACTTCTGTGGGATTTGGGACTGGCCGCAGAATCGTGCTGGAATTTTCAACTGATCTCTTTCATTGTGTACATTTTTTCATGGGACGGGTGAGATTTATCCTAATTAAGTAGCATTGAGATGCGTAAGTGAATTATGTTTTCACCTCAATATATTAGAATAATCTAACGTAAATATAATTATAGTTTTTGAGAATGTCATTTCTTCTAGCTATTCTAAGAGGATGATTTGAAATGGTGATTCCTTGGGCTTCTTTTTTTTTTTTTTTTTTTTCATTTCTCAAATGTTCCTCTCTAATCTGGGTTAGTTGATGCTATTTTGTATGGATTGGGATGAGCTATATGATCTTTGATTCCATGATGCTTCAGGTTGAGATGGTGCATAGCAAGAGGTTTAATGTGCAGAAGTTTCATCTTGGAGGCACCCCACGGAAGGTCCTATACCACACCGAAAGTAGGCTGCTGCTTGTAATGAGAACTGAAGTTAGCAATGACCCATGTTCATCTGACATATGTTGTGTTGATCCCCTTAGTGGTGCTTTAGTATCATCTTTTAAACTTGAACGTGGAGAAACAGGAAAATCTATGGAGTTGGTGACGGTGGGAACTGAACAGGTTTTGGTGGTTGGAACTAGTCTGTCTCCAGGTCCAGCTATAATGCCCAGTGGTGAAGCTGAAAGGTATGCATCTGTTTACCTAAGACATTATAACTATGGATGGCTTGGGCTTGTAGCTTTGCTAAAATTCAAGTTTCCAGTTAACAATTCAATTGTGCAAATTCAAAGGGCCTAAAAAGTCAATGTGATTGGTTTAGCAGATTTTCTCCCAATTAGTACTCAGAATCATGATTTTCTAACTGGGACATTTCTTCAGCAGTACCAAGGGCCGTCTTATTGTCCTCTGTCTTGAACACTTGCAAAATTCAGATAGTGGTTCAATGACGTTATGTTCGAAAGCAGGATCATCTACTCAACGAACTTCACCATTTCGTGAAGTTGTAGGCTATACTGCTGAACAACTATCAAGTAGTAGTCTTTGTAGTAGTCCAGATGATAGTTATGATGGGGTGAAACTTGAAGAAACTGAAGCATGGCAGTTGCGATTGGCATATGCAACCAAATGGCCTGGCATGGCACTCACAATATGTCCATATCTTGATCGTTACTTCTTGGCATCTGCTGGTAGTGCTGTAAGTTGTGTTTTCTGTTTGCTTCTAAGATGCAAGGATCGACTGGTGTGTTGCTGATGCTGATAAATATGGTCTTCTTTTGCAGTTTTATGTATGTGGATTTCCTAATGATAATCCCCAAAGGGTGAAAAAGCTCGCTGTTGCAAGGACACGTTTTACCATAATTTCATTGACTGCGCATTTTACTAGAATTGCTGTTGGTGATTGCCGTGATGGCATTCTTTTCTATTCTTATCAAGAGGTAGGTTTTATATTTGTAATTTCAGGTTATAGGTGAGCTTGTTCTTTCTCCTCCTCCTCCCCCCTTAATTTGGAACTTCCTGCTTTGTCGTGGAAAGTATATGGTGTTCTTAACTTTTAACATTTGCTTTCTATTATTCTAGGATACTAGAAAACTGGAGCAAGTTTATTGTGACCCATCACAGAGATTAGTTGCTGATTGTATCCTTCTGGATCTTGATACGGCTGTGGTTTCAGATCGGAAGGGAAGCATTGCTGTCTTGTCATGTTCAGATGACTCGACACGTAAGTTTCAATTTCAAAACTTTGTTTACAAGTAATTGGTTATTTACATTCTTGTACATGTTCATTTTCCTTTTACCCACTGACTAATGTAAAATTTACAATTACTTTATTCTTTAGTTGGATATTAATACATAATGGTGATTGGATCATCATTATCAAGTTTGACATTTGTGTGACTGGTGTTGTAGATTGTAACAGGGGACATATATTATTCAGTGTGATTTTATACATGAATTCTTAATTTAATTCCAAATTACAGTATCTGTCGGCAATCTTCTTTTTCATAGATGGCAAATAAAATAAAAGGAAAATTAAGCACACCAGTAACTCATATTTGTTTGGACCTTAAAAAAACCTAATAAAACTTGTATCTGGTAGTGATACATTAATGTGATTTTTTTTTTTGAGATGATGGGTAACGAATAAAAGGCTATGCATTAAATTTGGTTCATGAGGAACTTGAAGGATGGGCAGGGATCTGGATTATTTCATTTATTAATAATGTAGATGGTAAGAATAATGATAATTGTAGATCATTGATAAGGAGCAGTGAAAAAATGACATAATGTTTAATTTCTTTGTCTTTCTCCCTACATTTTAAGTATTCTTATACTGTAGTTAAGGAATTAAATCTTGATCACCCTAGTTTCTTATGTATTTTTGTTTTAGGTAATGCAAGTCCAGAATGCAACTTGACATTGACGTGTGCCTATTATATGGGTGAGATTGCTATGAGCATTAGGAAGGTACTTCTTCTGTCACAGTAGTTGTTCATCTGAAGGAATTAGTGATATAAAGTAAATGTTGTGAAGTCCTGTTAATTAACTCACCTTGTTAGGAAGTACTGGTCTGATGTAGCAATCTAATTTTGTTAGTCTTGAATTGTCAGTTCCTAGTCTTCTATTTGTCAGTTATATTTATGTTTTATTTTCAGTTTCCATGTTGCTAATTGATAGGACAGTTTTCTCTTTGTATGCGAGGTGGTTATATGCAGTTTTTGGAATATTAATAAATTATTGCTAACAAATGAAAGAAGTAAGAAGAATTTCAGTTAGGATTTGAGTTTCCTTGAAAGAATAAAGACTCAGGAGATTGTTATTTCTCTCTTTAATTGAGCCCTTATTTTAGGATTAGTTTCCCAATTCAGCTCCTGGAAACTATACCTTTTCCCAAAAAAAAAAAAAAGAAAAGAAAAGAAAATTACCCTAAAGCTAGATCCCTAGTTGCCTACTGGGTTATTTATACTCATAATACCCAACTTTATCACTTAATCCCGTAATAATACTCAACATTTAATTAGTCACTTAAAATCTTCTAACATTTAATTTGAGTCCCATTAAAATACCCAACATCAATTTCCAGTGATTGGCAATGACTTGGAGGCTACATGGCCACTAATGTGTCATTTTTTTTTTATAAACAAGGGAGGCTACGTGGCTACCCATTCTCTACCCAGCTTCTTAGAAATGCTTCCTTGCTCCTCTCTAACTTGCGTTGAAAAAAAAAAAAAAAAAAATTAACCTGGAAATCCCTGAGCATCTTCTCCATCATCACCCTCTTTTCTCCTCCTCCATCCGCTTCTCCTTCAGTAGCATCTCCATCTTTCAATAATCAAACACCCAATTAACCAAAAAAAAAATATATATATATAGCACCAAGTTTTTCAATAATCAAACACCCAATTAACCAAAAAAAAAAAAAAAAAATACAGCACCAACAAGAACAGCAACCTTCCATTTTCAGCCATGTCCATCCCCTATGTGACCAGTCTTCTCCATCTTGTTGACAATCATAAAGCCATCACTGTCTTAGTTAAAGGAGCCATGGGCATGGTGATTTTGTGGATGACCTCGTGCATAATAGGAGATCCACCCCTGCAAGAAATTTGAGGCTGACCAGTATGTATGGTAGGAGATCCAAATCTTTAAAAAACTTTCTAGCAAGAACAAATTTGAATCTGAAAATCTTAAGAGAATGGGTGGTATATTGGTAATTAAGGAAATGGGTGGTGTTAATAATTAAGAGGATGAGTTGTCGGTAGTGGTGTTCCATGGCTGTTACAGTGCTCTTCCATGGTGTCGCCGCCATTTTGGGAGTTGGTGTTGCAGTAGAAAGAGAGTGATGAAAGAAAGATTCTAGATTGAGAAAAAAAAAAGAGAGAAAATGTTTTTTTTATAACACTCCAATCTCACCATCAATCTCTTGCAAAATAATATGCTTTGTGTTTTGTGTAAAATTGAAAAAAAAAAAAGAAGAATTTACAGTTTCTGTTGTTAAATTGGGAATTAATTTTAGGTTATATGAAATTCAGTTTGTGGAGAAGAAAATTATATTGTGGCACATCCAGCATGTCCCACTGCTTCCAGGTGTAATATTAAAAAAAAATTTTTTAACACATCAGCGGCTACGTTGGCTCCATGTCATCGCTGTTCACCGGAAAATGGTTTTAGGTATTTTGGTGGATTTAAATTAATCCATTGGGTACCGGGTATGTAGATGACCCGTTGCCTACTTAATAATTTTGGGGATGTTGTCCTGTTTGTGGTCATTCAAACTAAAAAATGAAGTGGATTTTCATTATTTATATGAGAAGTAATGCCTTTAAAAGTAGAAATGGATATTGGGATAAATGTTTAATGTATTTATTTGTGGAAACAAAGTATTTTTACTCCTGAATAATCATTTGTGGTCATTCAAACTGAGGCACCACGGAGTTTTTGACTCAAAAACCCTAGAGTAACAATATTTCTAATTAAAGAGTGGATGGTTTAATGTAGATACGTTTGGGATAGGAGATCCTGTCTATATTTGTGCACAAATTTTGTTTCTAATTGCAAAAATTCTTAGTAGTTCTGATATGAGATCCTTTCTGTAACTCTGAGATTTACATTCCCACCTAAAAGGGATAGGAATGATGGATTATGTATAAATGTTATCTTATGTTGTCATATGGACCAAACTATATGTTCCCTGACATTTTCTTAAAAACCTGCATATTTAATTGCATGTCTTTTTCTATTTTCATCGCATAAGTATCTAATCATATAGCATTGTTGAGATGATTAATTAATGATTGCCAATTTAATTTCTTGCAGGGATCATTTTCTTATAAACTCCCTGCTGATGATTTGTTGATGGGATATGACACCATCACTAATAATGATTATTCTTCAAATAATACTATCATGGCCAGTACTCTTTTAGGAAGCATAATAATTTTCATTCCCTTAACAAGGTATGAATTCAGTTTTTTTTTTTCCAATTTTTTTCCCAAAGATTGTAGATGGGAGTATTGATGGTAAAGCAGTTAGAAACATTTTTAAAAATAATTGAACAGTGGATATATTTTGAGGATCATTTTTTCCATTCCAAAGATGAGCCTTTTAGAGGATTCTAAAGGGCATATATCAAATGAGTCCTTTTCTGCATGAAATTCCACACAAGAGAATTCTAAACGCAAGAGTTTAGTCATTAGTGGGCTTGGATTCAGGCCCTAAACTGCTTTTTGCCTGTGCTCATATATTATCTCAACTTGAATTTTATTTTAAATGACTTCTGATTTTGCTCACAGAGAAGAGCATGAACTCCTAGAAGCTGTACAAGCTAGACTTGTGGTTCATCCTTTGACTGCTCCCATTTTAGGAAATGATCATAACGAGTTTCGCAGCCGTGAAAACCCGGTAAGGACATGGTGCCTTTATTTCTTGTAATAACATTGTGCTTAATTGACTTAATATTTTTCGTATTAACCACAAAAATGTAATTTCTTTTTTCTTCTTCTTTTAATATGCTTGTAGCATGTACAAGTATCTATTTTCTGAGTTATTCATGCAGCATTAACCAACTACTATATCAGTTAACATCAAATATTTATATGACTTTTCGTATGAACTTTCATGTTTGGAGCATTTTTAGTCGAATCCACATGTCTGAGCAATGTTGTTACGAGTATTTGAATGGTTTTCAAGCTAAGCTAACACGCTCTAAGAAGCATATGTAGCCTTCATCATTTGCTGGAGATATGCACATGGTCAGCGTTAGGGGTGTAAACAAGCTGAGCTGAGCCAAATATTTAGAAAGAAAAGGTGTTAGTATGTGAGACAGACATGGTTTAACAGTCAATTGGTATCATGGGCAGCTTTTCTGCAACATGCTAAATCCACCTCCCTGGTCTGGTAAAATGCAGACCATTTGTGCATACCTTATGTCTTTTCTTTGAAGTCACTCTGGGGGCATGGGTGTGTGTATAATTTTTCAAATATGGGGTTGAGTCGCACTAGCGTATAATGTGTTTGGTCATGTAATTCTCTGTTTTTTCGGACATGGCCTTGACACGTACATGTCTTGGTGTTCTCATGTTGGCCTGTTGAATCCATGCTTCATTGCCAAGAATGTTTCTATTCTGACTTCTAACAAGAAATGAGATTCTATTAATTTAATGTAGGAAGTTTTTTTAACTTAGAAAGGCATGATTGGTCATCGCGATCATGTTCATGCCATGGCTGATATGAATATCAAGAAGTGCCAGTTATTGTTTCTTAAAGCAGTAATGTTTCACTTCAACTCTTTTCCTTTCCCTTTCTAATTCTTGTTATTTTTCTCTATTTTTTTTTTGTTATGTTATGGTTAACAGGTTGGAGCTCCTAAGATACTTGATGGTGACATGCTGGCTCAGTTTTTGGAGCTAACAAGTCTACAACAAGAGGCAATACTGTCATTACCCCTTGGCCAAATGAATACCGTTAGAAAAGGTTTAAAACCATTGCTTGTGCCTATCCCAGTTAGTCAAGTCGTGCAACTGCTTGAGCGGGTTCATTATGCCCTCAATTAAGTGCTCTTTTCACCTCACCAATTTCCCATATGTGAGTAGACAAAATACAATTTCAAAGCCAAGGCACCACAACCAGTTCCAGGGGTCTGTATTTTCAATTGCCCCTTGAGATTCCTGCAGCAGACTAGTGTATGATTGATATGCAAACCTGTCTGCAAAATGCTATCTTTCTCATCACTATGAAAGGAATGGATAGAGATAAAACTGAAAGTCTATGGCATGCTACTTGAAACAGCAGTGCAGAGTTACTATGTAGAGCTGGTGGATTGGTGCCAACGTTTTCCTTGCAGGTGAGTTGATGCCCACTGCATATTCTCTAGCCTCCGTAAGATAGCTTTTGATATTTTCATGTGGTGTGGTAAGATCTTCACTGGAAGGGAAAGTGATATGTAATTCAGTTGAATGGGCATTTTTGCTCCACTAAGATAAATGATTTCGCATGTAAAGTTCTTTGCTTAAATGACAATAAGTTATATTCTTTGCGCCAAGATAAGTCATAAGTCATCAACATATTGACGACAATTGGGTGATTGTTGCTGCTGTTGGAACGACAGTGATTCTGATTCATACCGTAGCAATTTGTCCAATCAAAACTGCTATTGGGATCAAAACTATCAACACGTTACAGCTCTAGTGAAGTTTGCTTTGATAGCTGGTATTTGGTGCTAAAAGTATGGTGTACTGTAACAAATTAGCCGCAGGTTTTGGTTTTTTCACCTGAAAATTTTTTTTGTTTATTTTTTTTTATTACAAGTTCATCTGTGATTCACAAAAATTTTTCAATAATATGTTTGGTTTCTGTAGGGGGACATAAAGATACAAATATACATTTGAAGCCATTCATGTATAATTTTTTTCTTTTTTTACCTCTTGCTATGTTTTGAGTAGTAGTAAAAGCGAAGGCGTACGATAAGCTATGATCCCATTCCCCTTAATTCTGAAGGAATGAGTTTTTATTTACATAAAATTAAGTTAAATTAATTATAAATTAGTCAAAAATTTAAATTAAGTAATGTATGATTAAAATTTAAGAAATATAATTTTTTTAGTAATGAAATAAAATATATAAATTCATAATAATTATTATTTAGTATATTTTCATATATAAATAAGATTAATTCCAATTTCAATTCCAATCTCTTTACAAAACAAAAATTTAGTTAAAATTTTTGTTCCACTTCTGATTCCTCTTCATTCCAATTTCAATTATGATTCCGGAGTACAAATCAAACGTTCACTATGTTGGGCATATGACTATTAAGAATCATAATAATTTTAAGACGTCTGCTTTTACTTTATATTTATATATATATTAAACATATTATAATAAAATTGAATATTGTTGACAATCACCATTGGATGATTCAATACATTTTCATCTTTAGTGATAACATAAAGTGTGTACAAAGTAAATAAAAAAAGAAAATAATCATAGAATTTCTCAAATAATAAAAATATTTATTTAGGGTAATTTACTAACATTTCCTTAAGGATTGTTTTAATTTATTAGTTGATTCATGTATTCAACTAAATATACTTTTATGTTTGATTTTATTAATTATTTTTCTCTTCTACCACCTTAATACCCCTCAAATTTATAGTTCAAAAATTAAATATGAGGGGTTATGAGTTGACTTTTAAAAATATAAAGATAAATTAGTGAGTTTAGCCAAATATCATGAGAAGATTATAATTTACCTTATTATTTATTTAAAAAATTAGATATAATATATTTAGAATACAATATTTAAGAAGTTGCCCTCAGCCAATATACAAATGCAGGGTGGCTGGAGGTATTGATTTAATGAGATAAAAGAAGCAAAGGACGAATATGAATTCTTATATTGCAGGCCACAACCACAAGTACTATCATTTAATTCAAAAAGCTCAATTTCAGAAGAAACAGCAATAAAGTTTGGGTTGGCAAGTTTGTTGGAATTAATGTTATTGCAGGACCTTTCCTTGCAGTAACTTGACATCTCTATGTCCATATGCAGCCTTATAATGACAAGACCTCATGCCTCATTCCAGAATTCTCCCCGAGTATATTGAGAGTGATTAGTACACCAGCTGATGAAGAAGAGCCGATAGTTTTTTAATTTTTAATAATTATAAAAAATATTTGGTTAATACTTTTAAATGATAAATTCATCAACTTATGTTTATATTAGCTTCAAACTATATATATATATATATGAGGAATTTTTATTATTCAACTATTTATAATTTTGATAGAGTTTTTATTGATATGAATAATAATAATAATAATAATAATCGTTTAAAAATTGTATGATTTATTATTTCTGTTTTTTACTCCTATTTATTATTTTTGTTTCTGCAGTCTGCATGTGCGCACACAGTAATAAAAAAATAACAATGTATGGACAACTTGCATATTCAATTATGGCAGTGGGAAATAGGTTATCTGAGGTTTCTTTTTGAACACGGCATCAAATTGCCCCTCTCCCCTTCAGAATTGAGATTCTAACTTTTCATTTAGACACGAAGTTACGTGCAGTGGGTGGTGATGTACGATAACTTTTTATTTTTATTCTGATACGTAGGGAATTTATCAATTGAGAAAATGAATATTTATGTCATTTCAAGGATTTGCAACACCCTCAATATTAATTATTTTTCATATATATATATATATATATGTGGTCAAGTCACCGTATTGTTTTCATCGTAAATAACATGGCTGAACGCATAAACTTTGCAAGAATAATTTATACTTTTTTTCATTTTTATTATTTTTATAACATTTTTCAAATTTTATTTTAAACCTATTTTATTCTAATTTTATATTTTTTAAAATTTTATTTAATTTATGTAATAAAGATAAAGAAAATTTTAGGGTGAGTTTGATTTTTATACACTTTATTTTCACTTTATTTTTATCACTATTGAATGAGAGTATACTGAATATAGTTATTAATAAAGTAAAATTTATTTGAACCAAACACATTCTAAGTTACATTTACATGTATCTTGTATTTAAGCAAGTGGCATTATAAGTAACCTATTTTTTTTTTTGGGTAGTTGGATATTGATGCGTACAATTAATATACAGTAGACCTTTTCAGTTTAAATGTTGTACCTATCTGCTCAATCTTGAGTATGCCAATTGCCATGCAATAATTTACACACATTTATAGCATCTACACACAGACTTACCTCTTGTTTCGAAGCTCAACCATAGAACTATTTTTTAAAAAATAAAATCGAATTATAAAAACATTATTTTTTTTTAACAAAAATATAATATTTAGAAATTAAACCATATCAATTATAATTAAATGGAGGCCCTAGACTTTCCAGGTTTCAACCATAGCGCCCTTTCAAGAATTTATTTTTAGGTTTATTGTGATTAATATTCATTACTGTACTGTTCCCTATTCATGAATAAATATACTAATTTTTATCTATTAACACAAACAATTAAGAGTTATCCCATGACAACTAAAAATTTTAATTTTATAGTTAAAGGAAGATTGAGCAGTCTAATAAAATAATTTATTTTAAGGTATTTGTAAGTTAAAAATTTGAACTTTACCTTCTTTATAGTTAAAAAAAAATTAAAATATTATAAAATTCTAACAAGCGATATTATTTAAAAAATTATAATTATATTATAATATGCATTCAAAATATCAACCTACATGCAATCAAATTAACCTTATAATATATATATAGCTAAATAATAATCACTTGTCATTTGATAGGATTTGAACCCATAGGACCTGAATGTTGAGAAGCTTTTTGCCAATTAATCCACACATTATTGGCATAAAAAAAATCATACATTTTAATATAAAACTTTCTAATATTAAAGTCGAATTAATTAATTATTGTCTTTCCTTGTTCAAAAAGAAAAATTATCATTTTCATGACACATATGCACTACGTGAGCATGATTTGAACTGTAATTTTTTTTAAACTTTCCCAAGGGTAAAATAGATTTTTTTTTTAACAGGATATGTGAATTTTCTTTAAAAAAACCCTATTTATACATGCCAAAATAGTGAAGCTGCACATCTGCATGTGGGAGTATTAAGCGTTTCTTCACTAGTGTTGGTTTTTGAGTGCAAAAATGGATGTGCTTTATAACCATGGAGGAGGAGGTGTTGTTGAAGCTCTAAATGCTAAGGTGTATGGAAATGGAACTGATACGTTAGTCCTTGCTCATGGGTATGGTTCAGACCAGAATGTTTGGCACTTTCTTATACCCTATCTTGCTTGCTACTTCAAGGTTGTGGTTTTTGACTTGGTTTTTTCACATAATGCTAATCCCAAACTTTATGATCCAAACAAGTACTCCAATTTCACAGGCTATGCGACAGATTTGTTAAGCCTTCTTGATGAGCTAAATGTTGACAAGACCATTTATTTGGGTCATTCCATGTCTGCCATGATTGGTTGCATTGCTGCATTACAAAGGCCACAGCTCTTTCAACACCTTGTTTTACTCAGTGGCTCTCCAAGGTCTCTTTCTCTCTTTCCACAGCTCTTTACTTGCATGTTTTTGTTCCTTTTTGGCAGTGAATTATCTTGTTTCTTGTTTCTATAACTTTGTGCCTATTGTTCAGGTATCTTAATGCTAAAGGATATCATGGAGGATTTGAGAGATCAGAAGTAGAGGCATTATTTAGAAACATAAATCAGAATTTTTCAAGTTGGGCTCAACATTTTGCCCCAGCAGCTGTTGGCATGAACAACAGTGAAGCTATCAGAATGTTTGCAAACAGCTTGGGAAGAATGAAGCCAGATATAGCACTTAGTGTTGCTAAAACTGTGTTTTTAAGTGACCTGAGAAGAATTTTGCCAAAAGTTTCAGTACCTTGCACCATAATCCAATCTAAGAAAGACAAAGTTGTTCCAGAATTTGTTGCCCATTACATGAAAAGCAAGCTTGGTGGTCATGCCAGAATTAAGATACTAAAAACAGAAGGTCATTTGCCTCAGCTGACAGCTTACCCTTTGCTTTTAAAGGCATTGAAGAAAGTTAAAGTCATTCAGCAGCCGCTGAAACTCTGATTAGGAGGCTCAGAAATCAAATCCTTTGTTCATTTGATTTGATGTTCCAAGTTTGCATCTGAAAGATGCAGCCTATCCTTCTGGTGATGTCTAAATCATTTAATGATTGTCTCCAACCATGACTGCTGTCCGCTAACTGGTGGTTCAACAAGTAGTTGCCAAAAAATAAAAGCTATACGAACTGAAATGGCAAGTCTTCACCATGTTTTGTTCATGTATTTATGTACCAAGTTCTAGTTGAAAAATGCTATTGAAATTCTCATTTCAGCTTTCAATCCCAACAGAATCAGTAAGGGAGAATTAGGGTATGATATAATGCAAATCATAGAAGAGAAACACAAGCAGCATATGGATGCTCGTTTCTTTTCTCCTATTAAAAATAATGTTTCCTAAGCAAAAAAATTAGGGCTCTCTCAATCCCAAATGCTCATACATTGCTGCGGAGTATCCAATAGCTACCCAAAAAAAAAAAAAGAAAAAAAAAAGAAAAAAAACAAAACAAAACAAAACAAAACAAAACTGCAACATTTCATTTCATCTCACAGTGCTTCTTGACTTTGATGTGCATTTACATCAGTATCTTCTAACATCCTCCATATTGCTACAAATTAGTGCTCCGCAGGAAATCAATAGATAGCTACAGATTTGCACTCCACATGAATCTTCTGTATCATCATATCATTAGAATGGCCTCTGAGTTAGCCCCACAACATGTAATGCTCAATTCGGGACATATAATTCGTGCCACCTTTTTTTTAATTTTTGCTGGTGAAAGAACACGCCTTTGATTCGTTCACTTGATATCTTTAGACCGGACAAGGCTTATATATCTGGTTCTCTATGGTTGACAGGAAACTAAGGGAAAAGAAGGATCACTTGCTATCATGCCATTGTATTCTCAACATATTCCATTGCCTTCCTTTTCACTGCCTCAATTTGTTCTTCATCACCAATAGACTTCTCATACTCCAGATATTTCTTGAATAAGAACTGCAGATTAAGTACAATGAGGTGCACATAAGGCCTGATAGAGGATAGGGGTGAGAAAAAATAACTGAAAACCAAATAACTAAACTGAGTTCGATTTGGTTTAAGTTGTAAAAAAACTTAGTTCAAATTTACTTCAAAAAAACCGAAATATTTTCAGTCAGGTTCGGTTTTTATTGTCAAAATATAATTAACCAAACTGAACTGTATTTTAAAATATGCTAAATTATATGGGTGTTTATGGTTCAATTTGATCGGTTTGTCATTAATATTTCAAAATAAATCAATAGTATCAGTAACTCATAATAAAATTATTTAATACCAAAAAATTTCAAATAAAATTATTTGAATTCATTTTAGAAAATTGGTTCAGTTGATCTTCTAAAAAATTAATAAATAAAATAAATATAAAAAACTAACAATAATAGATCCCATAAATATAATTAAAATAGTGTAAAATTACATAATCCAATAGTTTTAAATTGAAAAAAAAAAAAAATCAAACCGAAGAAAATGACCGAACCAGTTCGGTTTGATTCAATTTGGTTTTGACTCTTTTTCGGTTCAGTTGAGTTTATTTATTAAATATTTTCAGTTTAGTTTGGTTTTAAATATTTTTCAACCAAAAAGAACCGATCCGACCGATGCACACCCCTAATAGTGGGGTCAAAACAAAAATATCTTGCAAAAATTTGTGAATAGATCGACATACTTGCATCTTTTTAGCTGGCAGGCTCAGACTAGTGGCCCTTTCGAACAGGGTACGAATTAGATCCACATCTCCCAGTTTAATCTCCTGTCATGTTGTAACAAAACAGGGTAACATATGCACACACAGGAATAACAAAAGTACAAACTAAATAAATTAACAAAACAGCCTTACTTGGTCCAGATAAACACTCCATAAATCTATTCTCTTTGGGTACTCCCGCAAAATTCCTTCAAACATGGATCGCCCTCTATCAGGAACCCCACATTTGAATTCAAGGATAGCTGCCTGTGAGATGAATTTGATATGCTTATGGCGGGGGAGGCTCAACAGAGCACGCTGAACGATGGACTGAACCCCATCTTGCCCTTGCTTCAAAAGCCTTTGTATCCGCCTCAGCCAAATCTATACAAAGTTCCAAAAAAGGATAAATTAAAGGCTTAAGGCATCAAACACAAACTCAAACAAGAGAAATGCTTAAAAGAAAACCGTAAATTTACCTTGCATGAATGTTTGAACTTCTTGACCATTCTGTCAAGAAGTTCATCAGCCAACTTGTGCTGCTCAGTCCTTTCGTACACTCCCAAAAGTGCTGAATGGACCTTCTTGGGATCACAATACTGCAACGCTCTTTGAAATACCTTTTTCACAGCTTCCTGGGAAATAAAACAACTCTGCTTAGTTGTGGAAAGGCATCGATGTTTTCCAGCAAGTTAATCCTTACTTTCAAATAATTGGAAATACATTTTCCATATTTTCCAATTTCATACTAATATTTATAAAATTACTTCAAGTGGTTTTCCATCCAGATCTTTCAACTTGTTTTGTTTTATTTATTTATTATTTTTCTTTTAATTTCCGTTCATTTATCTTATGTTTCTAGTAGTAACACTCATCTATGAAAAGTAAAGCCATTTTTGTTTCAAAATTAGCATATAGTGGCTGGGTTCAATTCCCAACAACAGCACTATTTATATATATATATAGTAAAAAATAAAACAAATAAATCCATTTTTCTAGTTTTCAATTTTCTACGTAGAAAATGAAAGATTAGGAAACTGGGAAAAATGAAAAGAAAAGTTCTTCCAAAACAAGTCCTTATATTGCTAAACTTCTCATTCCTATCACAAGAAGAAAGATCACATTATTTGAAATTCAAGTTGTTTGATATTTACCTCTGGAGGATTTCCATATTCATTTTCCAAATTGAAGTAGGCCACCCAGATGTTTAACTTCTCATTTTCTTCCCGAACATTTATTGTTCTCAGTGCCCTTCAAAAAAGAAAAGAAACCAGCAGTGAAGTTAAAATTCTTTCAAAATGTGGCACGAAGATTGCAGTATCCTACTTGTACCCTGTAAATAACTTAAAATATATCCTCTAATTTCTGATATTACTTGATGAAAATATTCAAATAAGGACATTTTTTTTATACAACCGTAGCAACTAATAGGAAGACAAAAAGATAACAATACCCTTGTGTACTAACAAACAATTAAAATTTAGCATTCAAATAAAGTGATAAGAACTAAAAACTAGTAGCATATGAATAAACTCTAGATGGAACATGGGTGAACTCTAGATGTCATTTTGTCTTCCAATAGCACTTGAGAGAGATTTTAAGAGGTTAAATAAAGAAGCTGAGGTAGGATGAAATCCTCCTATCCGGGTTGTATATTGTCCTTCAAATAAAGTACAAGTACAGAAGGATGTAGGCGAAAACACCATCTGCATCCCCAATATTGTAAACAAAATACCTTTCAGCAATGGAGCGAGCTTTCTCAATATCAGCTAAATCAAGCATGAAAGCCATGTATTTTATCCAAACAAAACTACTATTAGGAGAGCCATGAACCAGTTTCTCAAATTCATCAGCGGTTCTAGGAATATCCTTTTCCAGCAGCCTTTCTTCCGCAGCTCTAATTTCTTGCTCCCTGCAGAGAAAGCTTCGAAGTAAGATATGATAAAATGGAAAAAAAAAAAAAACATAAAATTGAACCTAGATAATAACCCCAGGGACATGAGAAAAAAAAAAGATAATTTTCAAATGACCTCTCTTCCTTTGCTTTCTTCTTTGCTTGTCTCTTTTCCTTCTTGTCTATGATCTTTGTTTCATCAACATCCTTTTGGTTTTCGTCAATTGCACCAACCACATCCGAGTTCTCCAAATCATCAAGGGTGACATCAAGTGGAGGAATGGAAGCCCTTGATTCTGCTTGTGCAAGAACTGCACGTTCTTCATTTTCAGATTCAATATCCATTCCTTCCACCGCAAGTGAACTACTCTCATGTGGTTGAGAACTGCTGTCATCACTGATGGCCTCGCTAGACTCTTCCTTCAAAGAGAGAACGTCCATATCATTTTCGTTATCCAAACTTTTCATTCCTAGAGAAATTCGACGTCTTTCTTCATCCACCTAAAGAAGTGATTTTGACAAACACTGAAAATAAGTACAGCAATTCCGCTAGTTGACAATTTGAATTGCAAAAATATTCATCTCATAAAACAATCATTAAATGATCATTTGGAAAAAGAACAGATCATCAAAACTGATTTTTAAATAGTTGTTTTGTCAATCTACTGATGGAATATCAAACCATTGCTAGAGTCCCAACATTACAAGCAAACCTACCTTCAAAATCCTTGCAGTAACCTTCTCCCCAGCTCTATATTTAGTTTCAACATTATCAACATGATCATCTGAAAGCTCTGACACATGGCATAGTCCAACCTAGGCAAAGAGAGAGCATGCGGAGTCAGAATATATGGATGGAAATGCAACACAAGGTTAAAAAAAGATGAAAAACACATCATGTACAAGACTTCCATTATATTTAAGAATAAACAAATGAAGATGCTTTTGTCAATGGTCGACAATCAGTACAGGAATATGAAAAAGGATAAAGATTAGCTTTTACATGTCATCTGAAGAGTACATTCCATAAAAGAGGACTTTTCCACACAAGTTGAACTGAATAACGGTCAACTTCACCTTGACCAAGGAGTACAATCCATAAAAGGACTTTTCCCGTCTATTTTTTACTACTTTCCCCCAACATTTAAATATGATATTTTTTTCATCCTCTTTTTTTCTCATATTACACTACTTAGCCCTTCTGTCACAGCTTCTGTAAGTGGTTAAAAAAAGATTATAATCTCCTTAAGTCAAATGTCAGAAACTTTAATCTAGTTTTGACCAATAGTAATAATTATTATTTTTTACCTTCTAAATTTTACTATGATAATAAATATTAATAATAAAATAATATCTTCTTTCCCAATTCTCTCACCATCATAACTGCTGCCTCTCCCTTTTGCTCCTTCTCTACCATAATCATTATTCATTTCCTCGTCTCCATTTGATATACAACAACAAAAACTATCACTACCACCAATTAAGCAATAACAGAACTACAGTAAAAAACGGCAACAAAAATCATCACCAATGATTGTAACAATCATATTGCCTCCATCCCTCACCTTTGACAGTTTTTGATTCATGATACAAGGCCCAGCTGTAGATGTTTTCCAAAGAATTCATGCTATGGGTAAGTTTTGCAATTTGAGAAAAAAGATGGATGTAAAAGTATAATTTTTTAAATGTCAATGAGCAAGTGGTGTAATATGGAAAAATAGAGGGGGCAAATAATAATTACCCCAAATAAAACAACACTACATTTAAACCATTTATTACTCAATGCAAGGATATCTTTTCACAAGTAACTTATTTCTTACCAAGTTTGTGTGATCAATAGCAATAAACAGGCCATAAGATTCCACCCGTTTAATCCTCCCAGAAATTATTTCTCCAACATGTAGACGACTCAAATCATAAGGTTCAGATTTTGCTTTGCTTTTTTCATTTGATTTCTTCAAAGTAACTTCAACTCGCTTGGATAAAGGCTCCACAGATAATATCCTGGAATCAAGTTTCTTAGCACACAGCCCAATACATCATTTCATAATGGGAAGCAGGATTAAGAAATACGCACCTTCCAGTTACAAGTTTACCAATGGGAAATTCTTTTTCAGGATTATCAACAAATTCATCAGATAGGTTTGAGAGTAAAATTCTAGCATCAATCTTTCTTGAAAGCAAAATGAAACACCCTTTTGATGTCACATTCTTGACATAACCCTGTCAAAATCATTAAAAAAAAAAGTACAAACATGATAAGAAAGATCTCACAAAAATAAAAGAATGCAATCGATCAATAAAAAGCAACATTTAAATTTATCATTACAAAATACGCACCATGTGTTTAGTTCATGAAGAAAAGAAACCATTAACAAATCATTTAATAGGGCAAGGCAACTTGCTTCTAGTAGACCATCATTTATGAGTATACCAGCGTACAATTACTTGCCAAATTATAAAGACATTCTCTTCTTCTAGCAAATACATTATATACAACATACCCAAGCCATTTGTTTGACATGAGGCACAGCCTTTTAGGGTCAATTTTACATCCAGGAAACCTTCCCTAGCGCAAAGCAAATGAAGCTATAAAATGAAAAATCTGAAAAGACATGATGTTATGAAGAATCTCTTCAACACATCAAAAAAATTCTTTTTTACTAATTTACTAACACTCAAATCTTTAACAAATGATACTGTTAAGAATTGAGATGATAACCACTGGTTTTATGAGGATGTTGCACACCTTAGAAACAAACATCAACAAATATGGAGAACAAAAAATTTTCTAGTACCTGCACAACAATATTAGGTTGAATATCCTCAATATTTTCTGCACGCTGGTGCCTGAAAATCACATACAAAAGAGTATTTGTTAGCCTTATATCATAGGAAGGGAAAAACCTAATTTTGTGACAAAGTGAAAGCAAGAAATCATAACTCATAAGAAAACAATTAAGAAGCCTGTCAAACAAAATACAACACCGAATTATAATGATTATAAGAGAGAACCCTTTTTTGGCAGTGATAGAGAAATCAAAATATTAATAATTCTTCATGAGATAAATTACATGTAAATGATAATTTAGTCAGATAAGAAAAGACTGCAATTAAAAACTTTCAGAACTGAAAGCCATTGTTATTAAAAAGCTAAAGACCATATGTGCAGCAGGTTGGTATTTTGACTGGATCAGGGTTAAAAGGCTTGAATGGCAAAGCCCTGAGGTTCCAGGTAAACAACAGTTTAAACTTTACTCTAATCCCAATCAAATGTACAAAACACAAAGTAAGACTATGTAGATTCTCCTACATCTTTCATTTTTATGTCATGCATCACAAGGCTTTTCACTTTGAAACAATAAGCTAATTTAATTCAATAACACTGCATCATAGTCAATGCTGAACCTAGATGCAATATTTTTTCTACCAGCACTGTGTAAACAGTAATCATGGATGCCAAAAGACAGTTTCTATTTTATAAACCACTTGTCTCTGCATAATGTAGTGCAGCACTAACTAGTTCTAACTTATAAGTTTGGAAAGAACAGGGTGGCCAACTTGATGATTGCATAAGATCACCATGCTGTTTGTAGTTATGCTTAGATGAGCAACAACAAGATTCATCAGCATGTACATGCCAAAACAATTGCAACAAAAAAAAAAAAAGTTGACAGAAGTATTAGGAATCTCAAAGACATACACATTCTTTGAGAATTCAATTGAATTCTGACCAGGCATTCCATCTAAAGAGAAACGTAATGACAGATCAATGTGAGTAGTTCCCTTGACTGAGTGACTGATCTCCAAGACTTTGCATTTGACAAATTGCCCTTCATGGTATCCAGACAAAGGATCGGGTACCCATGAGTCTTGAAGTTCGGTAAAATGAACTCTACCATGCAGATGTGGACCAATTTGCACAAGTACTCCACTAACACCAGGAAGTATTTTGGAAATTTTACCACCAATTATATCTCCTTCCTGAATATGAGTAGAAGCATTGTCACGTTGAACATCATCCTTATTCAGAGATTCACCATTAACATGTCCACTAGATACAGCATATAAGGGACGTTGCACCAAACGCAACAATTTTTTCTCCTTAATATAACTTAAAACATAGCCGCTAACAGCCTTTCCCACAAAAAAGCGTTTCTGAAATTCTTGAAGTTCACTAGGTTCAGATGCACTGTCAAGAATAAAAAACTGAGCCTTTAAATGTCGAGATATTGTTAACCAGGCCCATTCAGTGTCCACTTTATACACATATCCAGTTGCATGCTGTCCAGTTGAAAATTCACACACCTCTGACATAAGCTTATCTCCTGACTCGCAGAAATCTGCATTTAAATTGGATTTCAAACCCCCAAAATATAAGATTCGAAAGCCACAATAATGTAAATTCATTTCACAGTTATTTGACTATTTGTGCTTGTATACCCAAGTTACATAGTTACACTCACTGATAGATTTAAAGCAATCAGCACTTGCACCAAATAGATCAAAATGCATGTATCTAATTCAAATTTAAATTAAGTAAAAGGGGAACCAAACACCCCAACCCCTCAAAAAAATGGTACTCCTGTCCCAGAACTACAGGCCTACAATGATTTTCACATAGATTAAGAAAAAGCAGTTAATATAGTTAAATCAATATGTTTTCCTATTTTACTACAATTAGAGTGTTTAGATAAAAATGCATATTAAATAGGGAGTTGGTATTAAATTAACAATTATCTTTAAAAAGAAAGTAACTTATAATTTAGGACAGACGAAAAAGAAAAGTGAGCCTATAGTTTTAGGACAGAGGGAGTAATAGTAATTTCGCCATTCATTGGAAGAAATACCAATATAATGTAAGCAATGAAAACAAGGCTACAGTTCCTTTTTCATCTTGGATGTGTAAAACCTCAACCAAAGGCTTTTTCAATATTCTTTAATTTCAAAAAAAACATTATCAACTCTGTAACAAATCAAACAAATAGAGAAAAGCCAGCTATCGGAGTTGAACCAATGACCTAGAGCAACCAGAAATTTATGTGATTAAAATTACCAGCAAAACATAAGGGGAACAAGAAATGGGGACAAGTGGTTCAAACCAGAAGTAAATTCCACAATGTTCTACCTGTAAGCATTTTTGGTTTAACAGACAATTCCCACAATTGCTTTTTATCAGCCTTACTAGCCTTGGCAATAATCCTTGCAGTCACTGTTTGGCCAATTCTGAAATTAGTGAATGGATCTTCCAAAGCAAAATCATCATTTGCCTGTTCAAAAAAAAAAATAAAAAAATAAAATAAAAAAACTAACAATGAATAAAGAATAAAATGAGAAGCATGCAAATTTCTTTGCATAAAAGCATAAATATCAAAGTGCTAATAAACTAATTTACATAATTCACCTCAGTTATGTGAATCCTCCCACGGAAGCCAATGCCAAATTTCAACCTCATTTCAAGAGGCCTTTTTTCAGTAATCTGAAAGGATGTATGATGCTGTACATTTAATCCAAGAAGTAAAGAAATCCATGCAAGACAAATAGATGAAAAGGAAATACATGTACACACAACTCAACATTATCAACCGACTGACTGCAAACGAAAGAACTGGAACTTACATGGTGGAATTTCCATCATAATTTGTTCACAATTATGTAAAAAAGCATTCAGTAAATATAAAAAATTTTGTACCTCTGCCTCAACTAGGGATCCCACATTATAGCCAGACTTCTTCTTTGCCTTCTTCGAACTGGTTGTCTCAGTTACATCACTTATTGATTTCAGAAGTAAAAGCAACCTCCCTGCAGTTGAAGAGCTTGGGAGTGCCATAACAGTTGCAACAACGCTGCACCAAGCAAGAAATTTTAAGTTGGACTGTCAACTTGTAAACCAGAATAATGAACAAATAGACTACCAAAGCTAGATAAGGAATAATAAGTTTAAAAATCTGAGTTTTTTTTTTCCTTAAAAAAAAAAAGCCAAATTAAAGCTGAAGCAAATACATCCTGCTAGAGAAATCATACAGACGATGAGTACATTTTGCAGTCCATTCAGCAGCTTAGAGGGGAAGAAGGGACTAAATGAAGGGTGCAGGAGATGGAACTTATGTTGTGAAGAAAAAAGTAAGGTTAGGTAAAATACCTTAGCTTAAATGTTTAAGGAATAAAGGGTAAGGAGAAGAGATAATAAAATTAAGCTTTCCTTGGGATTTTGAATTTAAACCATCATCTATTCCTTTACCAAACATCCCATCCAATCCCCACCAGCAGGGCCAAAAAGATAATATACTGTAATGCACTTGAAGGCAAAAACAGTAATCAAATGTCTTCCCATTTTTGTTCCACATTTTGAAAGAAATTCTCAAACAGGATAGAGGGCTGCCCTTCCTTCCATACTATCCTTCCAAGCTAAATATAGGATTATAAAGGCAGCAATTTTGAAAAAAGGGATAAATAATTCATATTTCCAAATTTAAGCATAATAACACTTCAAAAACACATCTACAAAGGGGGGAAAAAAGATGAAAGTATGTAGATTAGTCATAAAAAATATTCACCTTTGTCCATTAAGAAATTGTTTTCGTGAAAGCCTCTGCGTGTTGTAGTCTGATATGGATGCATATCCTATAGTATAATTATGCTCGGGGATTGAAAGAACCTGTTTCAGGGGAGCAGATGAGCATGAAGATTCATTTGAATTATGTGCAGCAATCTATCATCAGCAAGGAGGAAAAAAGGAGTACTTGCCAAGTAGTTCTCTTTCACAATCTCCACAATAGCATTTACTCTTTGATGCACCTCCAAGTTCTTGGACATTTGTCTTTTGCGTTTCTAGAATCAAATATGAAATGAAGAATGACGTAAATTAGTTCCAAATATTAAGCCCAAATGCATTACTTGGCAAGCAGGAGATGACGTTTTAAATAAGCCAGAACAAACAAATTGTTTAAGTGCTAAGAGCTGTTCTGAGTGATTCTAATTCACCTAAAATCATAAAGTTGAATTCAATGATCACCCCCCACCCTTCAAAAAAAAAAAAAAGCCCGCACACTAAGTTAATTCCTTAGAATTGAGGAAGTTGACTGGTCAAGGGAAGTCCTTTGAGCTTGTTGCAAACCAACAAACCAGAGACAACTGAAACAAGATGCAATACTCCTCCATTTCTTCATTTTCCCCGCTCCTATTTTGGCTATGATATTATCACAACCACATGCCAGAAATTGAACTGAAGAGATAAAAGATGCAAGACTGAACCTTCTTGTGACTCTGGCTATTACAATTCTCATCACTGGACTTATCTAGAAACTCTGGCTTCAGAGATAAGTCAACAAGGTGTTCTGTCTTGGCAACATCTAGGACAGCAGCTCTAACAGTAGAGCCTGTTTCCACTGTTGTTCCACCTACTGTAGCAATAATAATATATAAGATTTAGCAGCTGAAAGACATTAATTCAATTTTATTTGTGCATGAACTTACATTGATAATGTGTAATAAAACCAAGAACATCATTATATTTGTCAAAGCTGACAACAATTCCAACTTCTTTAGACTCCTGAACTTTTGCCTCAACAACAGTGCCAATGTTAAATCCATCAATCTGCTTTAAGCCAGGTCCTTTAGAGTCTAAAGATTGTAGGTCAGCAATCTGGAAGGGAAAAACTCAGTGTCAGTAGATACAAATATTACTGTAAAATATAACATTTCAGCCTTTCAAGTTGCATAAACATATATATGAATGGAAAGCAATGAAGCAAAATTTGCAAATTTTACCTTCTCCTCCAGACAAAAATATTCTTGAAGGAAGGATGCATCTGTAGATGAACAGCATGATTGCTTCAAAGACAGCGTTATTCTGTTTGTTTCACTGCTTACCTGGAAATGTAAGTAGCACATAATCACTAGAAGCTCAAAGGTCATAATTTTTTGGAATATTTTGTCGGTTAGTTCACCAACATCGATTATATTGCTGCGAACTGATTGTCCAATATAAAATGCTTCTGAAAGCTGAGCTTTTTGGTTGTCCATTGCCTGCAAAATAGGAAACAAATGAAATAAAGCAGGTCAAACATCTCTCTGTGAGCAGCATAATGTTGGACCATCTTTCCAAGTTCTACAGGCTGCAATAGGAGGGGCTCAATTGCTCATTAAGTATTCATTCATTTATCATTATTACAGGCCATTATTGCAATACAAAAATAAGGTTCACACTGTTATTGGGCCTTGCCCTAAAGCTTGAACCATTAGGTTGAATAGTTCTTCAAAAAAATTCAATGAACCTCATTATTAATGCTAAAAAGGAACAAATTTTACCTTGCTTTTAGGGGAGAAACCAGTCAGACGCCCAAGAAATCGAACAAAGCAGCCAGTTTCAATTATGTTACAAATGTACCCCTGGTCCGCCAAAATAAATGCATAAACATAAAAGCAGTCGAACTCAACTGTGTGAAAATATTTAAAATCTTACAAACGCTATGTCTACAAAATGAGTATAAATGAGCGTAGATAAGCTATGACACTCACATGGACTATTGACTGAGGATGAATCTGACTGAGATCCAAAGGAAGCTGATGAGCCGAGTTGACAAGAGAATATTTTGCAGAGAGAACCAAATTGTTGTTCTCAATATCTACATAATTCACCAGAACATTTGAAAATAATTAAGTGCAACTTCATTCTTGCCTCAAATACAAGTTTAACACCAACCTCAGAAACTTGCTTAATTAATTAGAAAAATCCAATAATTCTAATAAGATTTTGAATTGCAAGGCCAATATTATCTCAATAATGGATATAAATAGCATATCATATATACTGAAAATTACTATGTTAAAAAGAACAATTTAATAAAAAAAAGTAGTTAAGCTATAATTACTGCAGATAACTAATAATCACAGTCATGCTACGTGTCACAGGCAATGCACGTGTGAAAATAACAACTATTTTCAGAATTGATTTTTTTTTAATATTATCATAGAACATCATAAAATACATCAAATAGAATATCAAATTTAGTAGAATTAGTTGTGCAAGTAATTTTTTGAGCTATGCAAGCTTACAGGCTGGGCTTAAAAATGACTCAGATTGTTCATCAAAATAAGAAAGATTAGCAAGATTCTTTCAGCTAGTGAATGATCTCAAGCAAGCATTATCAGGAGAAAAAACTAGACCAAGCTTAGCAATTTGGACAGCACACAACCCTCTACAGAAACAGAATGCTTCAACTGCATCTTAAAAGGGTCAACTCCCATCACTTATGCCCCAAACCTTACACGAGAAATCTCTATAAGAGAACAAAATAGCTACCAAGGAAGAGGACAATAAATTCTCTTCTATGCAGAAAAAGTTAAACAGAAAAGTAACTTCAAAGATCCCAAGTCATGCAGCAGTTGGGAAAGAGAAGTGACATCATTCACATAGCCAATAAAATCATTGTATCCACAATTAGTTAATACAAAGAATGGTTTGGTTGAGATTAGCTTGCAAATCTCAGTCATGATTTGTAAGTGGGAAGAAGATGGATCTATATGTTCTTTTGACCATCTCTTCTTATCTCTATTTCTTTTGGAGTTGCATCTACAGCAGATATACAATTTTGGAAAATATAAAGTGAGTTGAAAGATAATAAAATTATGAAAAAGCATTCGACAAATACCTAGGACCAGAAGTTGACCAAACTCATATCCAGGCTTCAGGACTGACTTCAGTAAAGTAGCTTGTTCTGAGTAATGTAAAGCCAAAATTAAGAACTCATAAAAAGAGAAGCAATAATAGCAATATAAGTCACGGAAGGCCATGATCTATACCATGGCAATCGGCCAAATGTTCAGTCAAGATTATGCCCCGCGTATAACCTTTGGCATTAACATATACTATTACAGTATTGGGTGTAACTTTCTCAACAACTCCAGAAACAGCACTACCCAATTTCACAGCTTCTTCTTCGGAGACCCTGTCATTTCAAGTTCCTAAATTAGCTCTACAAAAAAAGATACTAATAATAATTCTTTTTAGTTTTTTTTCCTAGGTACGGACAAATATGTCAATATAAAAATTGAATACCACAAAATGTCAAGCAAATCCGTAATAACATAATTCACAGGAAAAAAAAAAAACCTTTGACCTATACTATAGCATTTTAAGAGTTCTCTGAAAGCTACTAGAGACTGATAAAAAGTGCAACAATATCAAAACTGTAATGCTGAAAATGTTGATTGTAAATTCACTGTCTATACAAATGAAAGCCCAATGAATTCATGAAAAAGCAAACCTTTTAGGCTTCATTATGAAACTAAGGTTGATTCGGCGTGATGAAGGAATAGAACTCAATACCCTGCATTTGACAACTTGCCCAACATGATATACCAAACTTGCATCGTTTCCTGGCTCTAGTCCAAGCTCAGATCTGTCTTAGATGAAAATTGGATTAATCATCAATCTCTAATAATCAGACCAGATATAAGAATCAAACTTAATAATTAGAAGGACCAAGGAGGAGGTTTCACTAAATTCAAAGGAAAAGGCAAAAGCACAAAAGAAGAGATTCATAAAGATTAAGCAGACAAGTGAAGAATATTGAAGACTACAAAGAACATTGCATGTCATTTTCCTTTAATTTAACCAACTATGACAAACATTAAGTATTGGCAGCCAATTTTAAATCAGCATTCTTTAGTCTGAATATTTTTTTTGCAAATCTCATTCTGATCCCAAGTAAATGCTGAACTATCAATTAGCACTGATGCATCCACCTAAAGCACTAATCCTTAAACTGCATTTTGCCTAAGCTCTCACTTTAGCATGTTTCTAGGTTGTAGAGTACTTCAATTCCCAACCATCAGTATATATTTAAGCCAGTTAATTCGAAAAAACAAAGCTGTTATTTCAGTTACTTGTTTGCCATCAAACTTCAATGATTCTTTTGCTGTGCACTTCATCCTACTTTCTACCTTTATACTGCTAAGCTCAATTGTTAAAGATTTGGGTTTCAAAATATGGATCCTACTCCTAGCTGATCTTATGGACTGGGTTTCTGATTGTTAACTACATTTTACCATATAGTTCGGGGAACAATATATACCTAAAGGTTTATCACCACAAGTTGCAACATGGCATTTTAATTCCTTCTCCTTTTTCCATCAAAAGCCGCATTCCTCACTCCACACAACAGCTCAATTTCTTGGTAGTCTCTTTCTCTCCCACTAAAACCTTCTAGTATTTTCCGTACAATGAATTACTTTTTTTTTTTTACAATTACAGAATTATGCCCAATCATTTTTTTCATTATCTATAATTCACACGAGAATTTCAAAAGTACTAAATCTTTCAGAACTATGTCCGCAAAATATTTTTTTCATTATCTATATGCACATTTTGAGACTAACCTGGGAGCAAATCCCTGGACTCCATTATAAAAATGGACAAAGCAACCATGCTTTTCAATCTTCGTTATCCAACCATGTGTTATTAGACCATCTGCTGCTTCAGCATATGAGCTAAGAATTGTAAGTTTTGATTTCACCTGTAAAATCAACAATCAGTAATCTCCATGTCGAAAAAATTAATTAGATGAAAAGTCTTAGATATGGCAGGAACTAGCAATCCACCAAAAATCCTCATAAAGTTTTCTTGACTTATAAATATGTTGACTGATACTACCATTCCTAAAAGTGAGAGTGCACAAATTAAAAAACAAAAAGAGAAGACAAAAGAAAATACAGTCACCAATCAATGAACAGACTATATAGTAGAATTGTAGAACGTTTTAGCTAGGGAACTGGGAAAACATCAGAGGGCCACACACAGATAAAGATATTCAGCAGTAACCAAAATACAATGGAAAAAAACAGAGTAACAGATACAGCAAGCTAAATTCTCAAGTATCCTACAAAGACGTACTAGCTATGACAACAATGACAGTAATCTAAGATAACTAAAAGATTTAACTTATAAATTTACCTATTAAATTTTCAAAAGAAATGGCCTTCACACAATAATGATCTCAGCTAATTAGGGTGTCGCAAGGAAATTTTGTAGAGCCCTACACTCTTATATTTGTGATGTAGCTGATCTCAGTTCAAAACCTACATCCTCCTGGTTGCAAGCTCAATAATTTTACTATTGCAGCAACCAAATGGCCCATAAAGAATGCTCTTTCAGTGCATCTCAGTCTCATTCACATTATAAAACTTGACCAATATCTATTCTTCCTTTATAAAAGGATCAATGTAAAGTTAAAGACAGGCATGAAGCTCTATAGCAAGTATGGGCTAACATGAAAAGATTTGGAACTCAGATTCTATAATGTTCCTTATAAAAATTTACGACCATTATAATTTGCTATTGGCTCATATCCCAGTAGTTCCTCTTATATGTAAAACATCTAAGCAGCAATTGACACCCATACAGCAGTTTAAAGATATGACAAAATTCTGACTGCCTGGATAGATGTGCCACACAACCTGGATAGGATAAGAACTCTAGACTGGAGTCTTTCAATCATATTGAAGACAAGCAGGTTAAACATGAACACATTACAAAAGTTGGGACATGATTGCTTAATCCACATCATGGAAAAAAGCACACATGAATGTAAGGCGTACAATAATATAATTCATATATTAGTAATTGCAGTAAACATAGTGATGATTACACAAACAAGTTTGGGACCCTTTACAAAGAACTACTTGTTTATGAAAACTCCAATCCTATATTCTGACATGTAGAGTTCCAGAAAGAACATACAAGAGTTTTCTTGTGTGTGACAGTTATTCTCTTGGACTTGCAACCTAGCACACGGAACAACAGTTCAGCTCCAACCTGAATAAGAAAAATATGTGAGCATCAAAATCCTTCAGAAAATTAAATATTATTATTCTAGTAAGTAAACCTCAATATGAAAATGAGCTCAAGAAGAGACCTTAAATTTCTTTCTGGGCTTTGCAATTTCAAATTCAGACATATGGCGAAGAGGACAAAGTGCCTTCAAGCCACCAGGAAATTGCACTATAGCACCAAAGCTGTCAACAGCTATGATTTTGGCCTTCACAACCATCCCAGGCTTGACATCTGAGTGGGTGAATACAGGGCCTTCAAAAGCACTTGCCTGCATGATAAAGATGATCAGACTACTAGATAAAGATGATCAAACACCACTTTATTCAACAGCAATATTGTCCAAAGCAATATTTAACAGCAATGTAATTTTAACATTACTATAGGTACAGTTAATGGAGAAACCCAACCTTCAAAATTCCTGTGGCAAGCCCTCCTAAATGCCTATATCCAAGAATTCGAACCCGAACTTCACTTCCCTCCTTAAACTTTTTATCAAGATTGCGCACCTCATTTTCAGCCACATCAGAAATCTATAACCAAAAAAAAAAAAAAGTGTCGGTAAACTAACACCCAGGTCAAAGATTTCATTGATTTGAGAGAATTTACCAAAAAAGAGCACAGAACAACTTACGCTAACATAAGCTGGGGTTGACACTGGAGTGGAAGGGATTTCAAGCAAAAGACCCATGCCTTTGTCTACCCTGACCACTTTCGCACCATCATATATATCTCCAACTTTGACATGCTGCATTGTAAATCAGCCACGAGTGAGTGAGTGATTGAGAAGGAGGGAGGGAGGGAGAGGGAGCGAGAGAGAGAGAGAAAGAAAGAGAGAACCTAGATGGAAACTAACAAGCAAAGCCTGAAATAGAGAGAGAAAGAGAGAACCTAGATGAAATCTATCAAGCAAAGCCTAAGGAAACCTTTTGAACATATGAGCCTTGCAACAAAGGCAGTGGAGCCAGCTGAGTAAAACAAAAGCATATTACTCGATAATCGCTCCAGCATGTGCTGAGTTACCAAGTATGACCAAAGAATTTTGCTTGCCTATTCCTCAAGCAACAAAGTTCAAATTTGCCATACATTTGGAAAATCTAAAATTTGTAACTAATGAAACTGACCAAAGAATCACTAGTCATGCCAATAACACATGTTTAACCCTAACCTTTGAACCACCCAGCCTGTTCTCAGCACTGGAAAGTCACATTTTTTAAGGTGCAACAAGCAACAGTAAATGTCGAGAAAAATCACCGATTGCGAAAGCTAAGCATTAAAGGGTCAACAATAGGGCCTCATATATGTCTAACGAACTTACAGCAGGAGGAGCATGATTGTGAACAAGATGTTGATTGAGGGTCAAGCCAACAGCTCTGGTTGAAGGATCAACAAATAATATCCTAGCATTGACCTATAGCAAAGTGGAAAGGTGCATTTTAGTAAAAATGCTGCGCAAGTCAATATGTAACAATTTAATTTCTGGCTATTCAGTGAGTTCAAAAATTGAAAAAAGATTTATATCAGTAGAATCGACAGATTCAAAGCTGTCAAGATCAGTTGAAGTGTATAATTAAAAATACACCTTCTTATTGTTGTTGTAATCATGTCTCCAGTTTGATGCAGGAAATGTATTTTGTAAATGAAAAATATCAACCTGCAATAAGGATAAAAATAAGAAACTCATAGATGTAGAAGAATTTTAAAAATCAAAGGTTGAGTAGCATGGCTGGATCTAGGTTCCACCAATCTGTTATTATCAGCTGATATGATAAAATTACAGAAAACTTACAGTTCCACTAAAATATGTAAGGAATGATAACATTATCCCATTTTCAAGGGACGACTGTACACGGGAGTTAACCATCATGCCTGGAACTAGAAGATCCATTGAAATCCCCTTAAGATCCTTCATCTGCATAATAAGTCAATGTTTACATGTTAAAACAGCAGGATCCATGAGAAAAGGGAGGGAAAAAAAAAGGAAAACATATGCTTACCACACATTTAGACACTGTATCAGGGTCAGAACTTAGGTAAACAACTTTGCGAGTTTTATCAATCCTTCTGATGACTCCTTGCAAGAGTTGACCAATTTTCACTTCAGCAAATCTGCTTTCTGCAACTGTAAATAAGAGTTAACTAGAAGAATTAGATGAACCCAACTAAGTGTAAAATATGCAAGTGTTGAATGCACAAGAGTATAAGGCCCACGGCCTTAGGTTAAATTATATTTCTGTAGAAGTAACACTAAAAACATCGCAAACGACACTTTTACTTCAGGGGGCCAAGATCCACCCGATAAAGTCACAAATCAGCATATACACAAAAGCAGTATTTTATAGTAGCAAATGGACTTCCGCACAATCTCATCTTAAATAAATGTCCTATTACACTACCATGCCTCAGCAAGACTTGGGATGAGTGTCCAGGAAAAACTCTATACAGACACATGTCTAAGTGTCAGCCTCTCCAATTTTAACGTGATATTAACATATCCAAATATGCCTATCAAGCATATGAACAACAGGGCAAAATAGAAAGCTGAGACAGTTTTTCTGCAAGGGTCAAGATCAGCCAACGCCCTAGAACTTAACTAAGAGACAGAGAATTGAAAAATGAGTGTATAGGATAAGGAACACTCCAGAGCACACCTCTTGGCAACTGCACACCAAAAATAACCCAGCAATGCTGGATGATTAATTCTCTTTGCTCATTTGGCATGTAAATATAATGTGAAACCAAGACCTAGCAAACAGGAAGAGTAATGAACCAGATGGGTATATCAACCAATTTAGATGTAAAAGACAACTTCTCATGCAACCATGTAACAGCCAGGAAAAAAACTTCAGAAAGAAGCCAAAACAAAAAAAAATTACACTAGACTGTAAACATAATGGCTATGAGAGCAGATCTTCATTGTCTAAAAGAATTATAAGACATTATTTAAAACTAAATGTAGAAACCTTAAAAGTCCTATTCGGTTCTTATTTCCAAAAACTGGTTCTCTCTCTCTAAAAATAAAAACTCAAAAAAATTTAAAAATTTGCAACAGCTTAACCTGTAATTCCAATTATATGGAAATATAACACAGCTAAACTATAAAACGAGCTACGCTAATCAAAGAAACTATAAAAGAAAAGCTGATACTTACCATCTTGGCTGTTCTTTGGCAAAAAACCCATGAATGAAGGCAATCCAAAATGAAGAATATAACCATGATCTTCTAT
This sequence comes from Mallotus repandus, assembly GCA_949671775.1. NCBI lineage: Eukaryota > Viridiplantae > Streptophyta > Magnoliopsida > Malpighiales > Euphorbiaceae > Mallotus > Mallotus repandus. The sequence goes on along the minus strand of CATIWM010426679.1, from coordinate 7,587 downwards.
GCTTTTTACGTATGCAGTGAGAACCTATAGTCAACAGTAGCAGTTGAAAACAATAAGAAAAACTATTGAACTTCTGAACATAAAATAAGAAGAATGTATCATATGCCTAAAAACTACTAAGTAGTGTGAGAAACAACATATTTATGCACATAGTTTCTATTATAAACTGATGATAATTGCATTAGTCAATCCAACCATATTGGATTAAAAGTTCAAATCACATTATGTATGTTACACCACATCTGAGGCACCAATGCTATATGGTTTCAGGTCATGATATTGTGCTAAGAAGACGTGCATCATGATAAACTATGATAAACAGCAAGGTAGTACACAATCCACACACAGGACTGTTTGCAGACATAAAAATTTAAATATTGCATGCATATCAATCATGTTGGATAAATCATCCAACTGCAAAAAATTACATTGATCACATTAGCTATTCAAGACAGTATGCAGTCTACGGCATCTTTCTTAATTTCTTAACCTATATTAGTTTAGGCTCCAGGAATTTCTAAGTTGATTGGACGGATTGGACTAAATTGAAACAGTAATATCCTTCCACACGATTCAAAAATTGATCATTACATAAAGCCCAGACAACGCAAATCAGGAAGGCACCCACCAAAGAATAGAATGGCAATTGATCTTTTATCTTATTTTATATTGATCACCACTGCGTAAGGTACCAATGAATAGAATAATTTCTATGATCATATCAAATCATAAAACCATCATTCAACATGAATATAATCAGTTTCACAGTATCATGCCTCACATAAATCAACTATAGCATCCATGATTCAACCTGAGATGGATAAGAAAAAAACTATTGTCACAATATTATAATGTACTTGTATTAATTTTCATACCATCCCTTCCTGAACGGCATCTAGTGAAAAACCTTGGTGCAACAATGAAAGACGCAAAGAAAGCCAGATTTTTCTTTTTCCACTATCTTTCTTATCATCATCTAACTGCAACACAGTGCACGAAACCATCTGCCCAATGTAGAATACACTTGGAAGGTTTCCTTCAATGTCCTGAGAGAAAAATGAAAAAGAAAAAAAACTTGAACCTAAGGATTAAAATTATTGTATCAAGAAAACTATTAAGATTATATGGAAGATTTTAATACCTCAATTTCATCGCCAAAAACAGGATCTAGTGCATCAGCAGAACGTACTAATCCACGTAAGCCCCCAGGAAGGCTAATTATAAGGTCCTTCTCATTTACTTCAGCAACAACTCCCCAAAGCTTCATTCCGGGAGATATATTCTGTGCACATGTTAGGAAGAAGCCTTAGGCAATCAAATATCTATAGTGTTGGAATTGAAATATTCAAAAGATGGATAAGTATCATACAAAAACAATCTTGCAGAAGAAGAATGCATAAAAGAAAGTCCACATAACCCTTCTGATTTTAATTAAGAAGTTAGCATCTTAAACTAAAAATAAATTGAAAGACAGTCCCAATCAATAGCACCTCTTTACAACAGGCCACCTGAAAAAAATGAATATAAATCCCATACGAAAAAGCCTTCATTATTAACACTTAACAGGAAAAATAAATTGATAATATGAACTCACTTATTCACATCATATGCATCAAATCAGCAAAATTCCAACTGCTAAACAAAGGAAACTGATAGAAAATAAGCGAATTAGCTCAAACTTCCTCTTCTGGTTATGAGAGGAGCCTTACGGAGATTTTTCACATGAATAAGCTCCAGCACAACTAAAGGAATGACTCAGAAAACAATTACAAAGAACAGCATTCAAAAAATGAGCAACAGTTCTCACCAGCCTCTTTAGTAAAAGACATGAACCTCAGAACCTGTCATCCTTTTCTAACAACTTATAGGATGCCAAATAAAAAGCCAGCCCATGACAAAAATGTCCTCTTTATTTGCTTTGGTTACATAAGTAAGCCATCAATAGTTGTTCAATTTCCACAAATACGAATTTGGCACAATAGAACCACCAATAATTGCCAAGGAAAAACAGAACATAAATGACAGTAAAATTAAGGAACTAAAAATGTTAATGACTGATAGCACACAGGTCATGGCTATAACTGCCCTTCATAGGCACTTTAACTAGCTTATTTTCAAGGGACATTTGGAGATCATTCTTCCACCTCTACGATCTTTCTACCAATTTCCTAATTAAAGAAGTAAAAAAAAAAACCATATTATTTTTTTTTCCTTTGATCATGATGATGTCACAACAATACAAGAAGCTCAGCTCAATTATATATATATATATATATTGAAGTCGATCTCATTGAACCCTAATCTAGATCTAGTCAGATGCAACTATATGGATTCTTTTTCCACATGCTACTCACTAAAGAGCCATGTTTATACAAAGATGTGAATCTGTTAAACAATACTTCCTTGGTTCATGCCAAGTCAGTATACATCTGAAGTCTAATTTCTCATTTCCTTCACTCTTATAGCTTAAATTGCTCCCAGCACCTCAATTCAATGGAGATGTTTCAGACTATCTTTTTTGCAAATGAATTCCTACACCATCTTTTCTGTAAGTTAGTTTAAACCCTAAACTTTAGCATATAACAAAAATTCTGCATTTAACCAACCATAAACTTTCTATTCCTAAATAGAATCTAGGAAATTCACAACAACATATACCACTCCAAAACATAAGCATAAACAGAAAAGTATTTAAAAAGAACAAATAAGGGTTCAAAAAAAGAAGAGGGCAAATATAAAAAAAAGGGCAGAAGGATAAAATCCAGAACCATACCTTGAATGTGATCTTATTTGCAAATCGAGGTAGTTTGCCAGTTAGTCCATCACCAAAAAGAGAACCTAAATCATCAACTTCAGAATGACTCTTGTTTAGCAATTTCTTCCCTTGACGACTCTTCTTCTTCATCATCAAAACCTGCTTCTCCCCAGCCTCAAATTCTGCATCAACTTCTGCACGAATTCCCTCACGCTCTCTATGGCTAAGTGAGCTTCCTCCACCTGAAAACGCAAAAAAAATCAGAAAAACAAATAGTGCACAGAAATAATTTATAGGCTCCATTTGGTTTTTGAGAAAATCCACATTGCAAGCTTCTTTTAATAAGGTTTTACGCTCATTTCTTTTTTTTTTTTTTTTAAATGTTTTATAAAGTCTGATTATGCAAGAATTTCCAATTCAAATATTAAGTAAACATGTTCAGAACATTCACTGCTGCTAGAATTCAATTCTTTCACCTTCAAAATGACATGCTATAGCAAAACAAAATGATTCATTCCAAACAATGGCTTAAGAATCAATAAAAATCTCCCTCCAATCAAACCCCATTAAGCTAATTCGATTGAATTCACAACAATAAATTTCAAATTAATAAGAAACAAGAAGCAAAAGCATAAATGAAATAACCAAAGTCTAATTCTATTCCAATGGCACTTAAAAGATATCAAAATGAATCAAGGAAACCTCTAGGAAAGTCAGGAACATCATCTTCAAGCTGCAAGGACGCTCCAACTTCAGATGCAACAGCTTCATTTGCTCCTTTCTTCTTCTGAGCTTTAAACGGTTTCTTCGAAGCTTTATTAAATTTATCACCTCCACCTTTCGAGTTCGCATCATGAGTTTTCTTCTTCTTATTAGAACTAGCTGCCATTTTTTCCTGAATTATTAATTAACAAACTTCAAAAACCCTAATTGAAAGGCCTCAGTGAACTAATACACCATGAGAGCGCAAAAAGCTTGCGTCTTTTTTTATTGTGTTAGCAGCAGAGACGCAGAGGGTTTTGAAGGGTTTAAGGAAAAAAATGCGGGCTTGAGCCTGGAGCCCTAGAATTTATAATTTGGGCCGAGCTAAATCCTGTTGGGCCAAAAAGGCCTTGTTCCAACAATCAGTGAATCACGACCGTTGATTAAGGTTAAACAAGCCCCTCTGCAACTAGAAGTTTCTCGAACTGGTATGCCTTTTATATTCATCATCCGTTGAGGAACAAATAAAATAAAGGGTTGATAAAGATTTGGCCTTTTTTCTCTGTTTTCTTCAAGAGAATCCAAAATCATCTGTGAGTGTTTTTTTTTTTTTTGTTTTAATTTCATATTAATTCTTGCCAATTTATTGATCTGTTTGAGTGTAATTTTATTTTATTTTTGAATTGAACGATTGGTTTATGATGTATGCCCATGCTTATGATTTAGGGCTGTTATTTTGTGGATTTTAATGGAGATTTTATGGGAGAAGTTATCAGTTTTTGCATCATAATCTGGTCTAATTGGTGAAATTGAATCAAAATCTTAAAATTGTTTCTAATTTGCATAATTCATGATTTTTGCATTAGCTTTGAAAAAAAAAAATTAATTGAAGTGAGTTTTGTTTGAGATTCATGTGCGTTATTATGATGTTAAAACATTGGCTTCTGAGGTTAGTAATTGTTTTGTTTGTTTTTCTTGTTGCAGTTATGAAAATAATAATGAGGGCCAGAAGCTATAGTTACAGTCCTTCACCTCCTCCAAGGGGTTATAGAAGGAGATACTTGAGTCCGAGTCCTAGAGGCCGTTATGGACGTCGTTCAAGGGATCTTCCCACCAGTCTTCTGGTTCGCAACCTTCGTCATGATTGCAGGTTGTGGTCTTTCTAATTCCTTGATGTTTGAATTTCTATTGTCAATTTTGGGAAGAAGTTGCTTCTGTTTGTGAAAACCTAATGTGATTTTGGGCGTTCTAGGATCTAATTGATGTTGTATAATTGGTTTAAGATTTTAATATTGTTTGAGGGTTTATTAGTAGAGATTGAATGGAAGTTGAACATTTACATCCATTGATCTCTTAATATCCTATTTTTCCTACCCCTGAATTGGGGATTAGAGGGTATGGTGTAAAATATTTTAATATTTGTATGCTTGTTTGCTTTTTATTTTTTGTAAATTCACTTATAAAATACATGACCTTCACTTTCTTTAACTTTTCTTTTCATTATTCTAAAAAATGCTCTGACAACTTTAGTCGTATTGCCCTACGTTATTGTGATTTTATGCTGCTACTTCATTTTCTTTTCCTTCCAAGGCTAGAAGATGGCTTATTCTATCTTTTCTTTTGTGTTGTTATGTATTTTTGGCAGGCCTGAAGACCTTCGTGGACCCTTTGGCCAGTTTGGTCCTCTAAAGGATATATATTTGCCTCGAGACTATTATACCGGGTAAGCATAAAATCTTTTGCTCCAAGTAGTTTGTCTGTAAAATTCTAAGGTATTGTCAATTTAGTATGCTACTTAAGTTTTCTGAACTTGTCTGTTATGCTCATGCATCTCTCAACCATTTGGTGATGGGGTTATTTCTTATTATCTACACCTGGTTTATGGGAATGTTCATGGGAATTTGGTTGTTTTTATTGAAAGTGTTGAAGACACATTCAAGTAATAAGAGTACTTGAAGACCAATCAAGTAATAAGAGAAATTGTTCAAGATGATTTTAATGTACATCAAGATTGAAGGGAAAGTGAGTTTATATACAGTTGGGAGATGTTCAAGTGTTGAAGAATAACCGACTCAAATAAAATAGTGGCTCAATCAAGGTTAGCGGCCATGATTATTTAAATTTAATGCTATGAAATGTTGGCTAGTGTTGATGATCGCCCATGTTACACTGGTGTGAAGTCATATTTCTCTTTCTTTTTTGTCAGGACACATATAAGGCTAATTTATATGTGTATTTATCTATTTCTTGTTATCATTGTTGTGCTTCTTGGTGTATGGACGCTGCAGGGAGCCACGTGGCTTTGGATTTGTCCAATATGTAGACCCAGCTGATGCTGCAGATGCAAAGCATCGCATGGATGGTGAAATTCTCCTTGGTCGGGAACTGACAGTTGTCTTTGCTGAGGAAAACAGGAAGAAACCAACAGAAATGAGGGCAAGAGAACGTGCAAGGTAACACTAATTCTTTTTTTTTCAGTTTTTGAAATTGAGGATTTGTAATTGATGGAATACGCCGTGTGATATGTGAAATAAAGCTAGACTACTTTTCTTATTCATTCTGTTAGTTGTGGTAAATAGGATACATTTGTTGGCTGAACTCCAGTTATGTCAATTTTGGCTTCCTTCTTTATTTTGGTTTCTAAAGTTATTTCTTTAGTCAAGGTGATGCTAATCTGGTAGAATACATGGATGTGTTCTGAAAAGTCTTCATGTTGAAGTAGATGTGGATGTATTTTTTTTTTTTTTTTTTTTGTGTCATTGACATGTTTGTGTGAAACTGCTGGTGACTGAAACTCCTGTTGTGTCAAGTTAAGCTGCCTTGTCTTTTTTGTGTTACTAATTGTAAAAGGCCAGCTAGTTCTTGTCTGTGTTGTCTTTGACTGTGACTATAGTGTATGTAGAGAATTACTTTATATGACAGTGACAACTTTGTTTGTGATTTTGAGAAGCTGGGACTAGCATTGCTGATGTATATAATTTGTTAGCAGGGGACGAACATATGAGCGAAGGCGATCTCCGCTTTACTATTCACGATCACCTCGTTATGGACGAAGTTATTCTCGTAGCCCAGTGTACTATTCCCCTTCACCCAGGCGAAGGCATTATTCAAGGTGTGCTGCCTTCTTCATTCATTATTGCATTCTAATTAAGAGTTAGCCCCATGACATTTATATTGAACTGAAAGTGAGGATGTACACTTCTGATTTAAAAAATGCCTTCCTATGTGATGCAACAGGTCATTTTCTCCTAGAGACAGGAGGCACAAAGAGCGATCTTTCTCAAGGTCCCCTTATGCCCCAAGGAGCCAGAGCAGGAGCCTAAGCCCAGGGTATTCTAGGTAATTGATGATGTATTATGTAATAATATCACAGGGAGATCCTCCTTGTCCAGAGTTCAATGTAGCATCTAAGCTGGTGGTGGATCTTTTTACGGTTGGTGACTTCATAGAATAATGTAGACTTAACAACTAATTTAGTTTCTGTGCTGCTGGGGTGATTAATGTTATGATTATTATTCTTACATTATTTTAACCTCTGATCTTCAATAGTTTGCAAGTAATTTGGTCTTGTGTGCTAATGGAAACTAGCTGTTTGTATCTTGCCTTTTTGACTGTGCTGTCCCTGGTCAAATGAGGGATGGCTTCCCTGTGGTGAAGCCTAAACCTGGGTTTATAGGAGCACTTACAAAACTATGATTTGGATGTAATTGATTTGATGTAACTCTTTATCTATATTTATAGAAACAGAGGAAAAAAAATTTTGGACAAAAATAGACATGTACTTTTTATATATTGACAAAAATAGCCTTATTTGATTTTCAAAAAATTTTAAAATTGATGATAATAGTTTTATTTTGTATTTTAAAATTTAAAATTTAATATTTAAAAATGGTATAAGTTTAAATAAAAATAAAATAATTATATTGGATTGATTATCAAATTTAAATAAATATATAAATTTTTAAATTAGTCTAAGATTCATATTTATTTTAATTATATATTATAAATAAAAATGATTAATTTTTATATTCTATAATTAAGTTATATTTTTTATTTTTTACACAGTGTTTAAAACTATAACTATTGTAAATATGTAAATATTTTTAAATAATTATTTTTATGTTAGTATT
>CATIWM010426599.1:0-10728 GCA_949671775.1 Mallotus repandus | reverse complement strand
TATGTATATATATATATGTTTCATATATGAAATGATAATTATTTAAACTTTAAAAAACATATGCAATTTTCATAATTTAAAAACAATATTTTATAAAAAAAATCTCCATGTATTTTAAATAAACATTAATTAATATTTTAAAATGCTTAAATTTGGAATAAAATGAAAATAAAGTTTTGAAATCAAAAATTAGCGACGGAAATAGAAATTCATCGCTAAATTAGCGACGGAAATAGAAATTCATCGCTAAATTAGCGACGGAAATAAAATCCGTCGCTAAATTAGCGACGGAAATAAAATCCGTCGCTAATTTAGCGATGGAAATAAAATCCATCGCTAATTTAGCGACGGAAATATAAATCCGTCGCTAATTTAGCGACGGAAATGAAATTCCGTCGCTAAAAAAAATCAATTTTATTATTTGACTATATTCTGTAGCTGAGGTGCTTTTTTCGTCGCTAATCCGTTGCTATTTTGCGACGGAAAATTCCGTCGCTAAATCGACAGATTCTTGTAGTGAAATATAAGCATAAATATATGAACAATTTAAACCATATATGCATAGTAAGATATTATAAACATATCTTATATGGATGTACCCCTTTACATACTCAACAAGTGAAATATATATTAATCACTCAAATATAAATTCTAAAAGTAAATTAGCCTTGCATTTGGATGTAAACCTTTAATTTGAAAATTTTTAAACTTCAAATATAACAATTTTACATAACATGTATTTTAATATTATTTCAACTCACACTAACATAGTTGCCAAATAACAATTTGATCCAAAATCAAATCCATGACATCTCTTACATCCAAGCATAGCATAATTTTTATTTTGAGAGACTTAATTTTAAAAATGATTAAATTACATAACATCACAAACTCACTAGTGTTGTACATAACCATTCATCATGTGTAATATGATATCAGAATTCCATTTATTTATTTTACATACAAATCAAATTAATTAATTTTCGACATTCAAAATATTAGTTCATACCTAATTATAAAATTTGCTCATTTTAAAACATAAATTACAATTATCACACAAAGAAAAACATTAAAAGTCAACACACAAGATTTGACCGCACTAGTTAACAATCCTAATCAAAATATGACTTATAATTCCTTTTTTTATTTTGGGTTTATTTAAATTTTTTAATTAAATAGAAATAATATTAAAAATCCAAATTAAATTTGGATAAAAATTTATAACTCAAATCTAATTTTGTATATATTAATATAATAAAATTAAATCAAAACAACAATAATTTTTTTTAAAAAAATACTTATTTTCTTGAACAATTTGATTATATATATGTTGCACAAGACATGCATCAATTAGCTAAGACAAAACATTCAAATTTAACCATTGTGTACAATTGATGTGACAAGAACAACACTACACTAAGAAAACTTAAATTGCTTTCCAGTCCAACTGCCCATTGCATGAAAATTCCCTAGTTTGTATTCTATTAGAGTCTTGTTGGTGTCAAATTATACATAGATTTAGGACCTTAAATTGTATGAATTCATACATTTTTTATAGCATTTAGTATAGTAAAGCATATAGAATTAGATACTTTTAAGTTTTCTTTGTTTCTTATAGGGAAAAGGAGTTAGGTGGTGATTTGGTGGAAAAGAGAAGCAAAAGAAGGAAAAAAGGACCAGAGTAGCAACAGAGTAACCTACTGCTGCGATCGTGGCTAGGTGCATGATCATGGGAATGCCAAAATGCCAGCCCCAAGTGATATCAAGCCTTTTTGCGAATTCTTGTTAGTCTATGCTTTTGTTGCGAGTGTGACTTTTGCGCAATCGTGACCCTTTCATGAAAGGCCCTTTTATTATGAGCGCGGCTTGTGCGTGATCGTGGGCAGCAATTTTCCAACACAGAACATACTTAGGTGTACTTTTTCTGAAGAGAAAATCTAAGGGAGGTGAAAGGACATATTTTAGAAAAGGCTATAAAGGACAAAGGGCACAAATTACTTGGGGACTACATATTCTACACACAAGAGGATCTAATACAAGTAATGAGAAGAAGAAGAAGAAAAAGGAGAAAAAGAAGTGAAAGAGAGGACCCAATTAAAGATTCAAGCTCCTTGAATAAAATTTCTCACTTTCTTTCTAATTGTAGTCTCTTATTTGTATTTTGAATATTGAATGATAAATTTTACAGCCATAAGTGGCTAAGTTCTTAAATATTGTTAGGATCTTGAGACCTATTTAATTCAATGTTAATTTGGTAGTTATTATTGCTTCTTAAATGCATATTGTGTTTGTTGTTCATGTTGAATGTTATATTGTGTTGGATATAACTCTAGTTTAGATCTATGCAATGGGAGTTGGTAGATCTAATAGACCCACAAACACATGTTAGAATGATTAAATGTCTTGAGAAAGCTTAATCCTATCTAATTCTCTAATAGGTTTTGCTTAATGCCTTGCATGCTTGACGTTGGTTTATATTCATGGTGATGATGAGAATTAGGCTATATTTATGAATCTCAATTGATTGATACTTATAGAGTTGAGTAGCTACTTGAGAAAGAGTACTCAATAATTTTTGAAAAACCTGGGATATACATTGAGAAGTTGATTAATTATATCAAGTTAACTTAATGAAAATATGGTATTTAATCTCCCAACAACATGCCTTTACCATTGATTCATTTCCTTTATTGATTTTGATTAGCAATAACTTAATTTACATTCTTTAGTTTAATTATTATTTTAGTTGTTTATTTGCTTTAATCAAACAAAAATTGCAAGCTCTAAACAAATATGATAGACTAATAGGTGCTTAGTACCAATCCTTATAGGAAATGATACTCTATTCTCTACTTTATTACTTGTCGACCCGTGCACTTACGGAGATCAACAATTCAATAAATCTATAGAAAAATAATAAACCCCTTTGATGCAAATTCAAAGTTGTTTTTTTTTTTTCGACATATCAATTGCACACTGTTCTTGGATATAACCACACACATGTATACAACTACACTTCGACATATTTCACAAATGAAAAGACAAAGTCTAATCAAGCAATAAAATATGATCCATGAGCTACACTAAACTAACCTCAATTGATTTTGGATAATTACGTATATATGGCCATGCTTTGATGCTTTAACCTAACGCATATATATGACCATAATTAGACAGGGTGGGTCGCCCAAACAAACTGAATAGCAAGATTAAAGCAGTATGAATTTATACGCGAATGAGTACATAACATATGAAAGCCACCATATGTATACATATTAAATTTAATCAACAATTGATCAAATTATTAGCCTAAAAAATTTAATTTAAATATAAGAATCAATTTAGGGTTTTAAATTAATGCACAAACAAGCTCTGATACCATATGAAATCAAATTATAGGATCTAGTACATAAATTTAAAACATCCAACAATATAATTATTAATATTTAGCGGAAGCAATCACGTACCTATTTTATATTTGATGCAAATATCCCTTCTTTAAATCATCACTACACCATAAACAATAAAATAAAAATAATTAGTATTAAGAAAATAGAAGACTAGATCTTCCTCTCCTATCCTTCTTACTATTAGCAAAGATACTTTGACTGTTTTCATATATTGATTGTATCAGTATTGTATCATTTTTGTATTTTGAATTGTATCTTTAAATATTAAGTTGTTACAATCATTAATTAGAGATTTTATAGGCTTTAAATGATTTTTTATTTAAGCTATATATATATTTCTATTCTTCTAATGAGACTGTCAATCCTTCTCAAATTCTCTTCTTGCTGAACTTTATAGTATGTCATCGTATCATAGCAATTATAGCTACTAATCTTTTCTTCTCTTACTTCTGTTCTCAATCATTATGGAAAACATTAACAACAATAATAGAGTCCAAACTTCCACTGACTCCTCAACCACCCTACTCACTATTGACACAACTTTTCAAGCACCAATAAAATTAACCAACAACAATTATGCTTCATGGAAACTTCAATTTCAAACCCCTCCTCTTAGATCTGACCTCCTTGGCTACATCGACAGATCCAAAACTTGTCCTCCACCAACAGTAACACCACCCCCAACCCTGTTAAACTTTCTTGGACTAGATAAGATCAGTTGATCCTCAATGCCATAGTTAGCTCTCTTTCTCCCAACATTATTCCTTTCATAGCTAATTTAGCTACCTCCAAACAAGCTTAGGACATATTACCCACCACCTATGCCAAGCCATCTAGGGGACGCATCAAACACATCAGACAACAAATCAAAACCTCAACCAGAGGCTCCATGACAATAACATATTTCTTACACACTCATAAAGCTAGAGTAAATGAGTTAGCCATATTAAGTGCTTCAATAGATATTGAAGATGTTATTGACATTATTTTGTAAGCTAAGGAGATGATTACAAAGAGCTTGCTCGAGCCATTTAAGCATGTGAATCATCTATCAGCTTTGAAGAACTGCACGAAAAACTTCTCACTTTTAAAATTACCACAAAAAAATGACTCTTCTCACTTCCCAGTAACAGCAAATATAGCAACAAAGCAAAACATCAACACCCACAACCAAAATAATTACCGAAATCAAACCACCAACACTGGTACCTATCAACAAAACTTATTCAATTCAAATCAGAAAAACAAAAAACAACACCCCTACCTTGGTTATTATCAAATATGTGGATTTCAAGGTCACACTGCAAAAATTCAAATTGGAATAATAAAAAACCTCACCCCTACCTTGGTTATTGTCAAATATGTGGAGTTCAAGGTCACACTGCAAAATGATGTCTGTAGACAGCGGGGTTTAGCGCGCGTCTAAGATTTTAGCAACCGCAACACTGTTTGAGCTCAGGGCTCCAAGGAACACACTGACCATATCACAAAGACATGACGCGGAGATCAAGAGTCACCACCTAGGGTAATAACTGGCATAAATCATAGGTGGTGGTAACTCGATTCTCTAAAAGAGAGTTAGCACCACAACCAGGAAATTCTAGGAACGGAATACCAACTTTTTTTAGTCTCGTGTTCTTTAAAATTAGTTTATGAATTACTATCTTATTATCTAATTGCATGCATTTCATTAAATCCTAATTAATCATCCATTTAACCCTAAGGCAACTAGTCATGAAAGAGCACATAAAAAATACATTCACAAGGTGCAACGTCCCTAAATTAATCTAATCTATATCGATTTTAATTTAAAGTTAGCTAAATCTACATATTTTATCAATTTTAATTTAAAGTTAGCTAAATCTACATATTTTATTTACAAATGAAATGGAACTAAAGGTGGGCCTACATGTTAATTAATTGGTGAGCTTATATCTACAAATTTTAATTCTAAAGAAATGGCCTAAGTCTATCAATTTTAAAAGAAAATGGAAATGAATTAATGGCCAAATTCTAATTAATTTTAAATAAAATGAGGTGATCCTAAATCTATATTTATTTTTAAAAGGAAAATACTTTAATGGGCTGAGTTAAATCTAAATTAATTTTATTAATTAAAAAAGGTGGGCCTAAGTCTAAATTAACTTAATGGGTCTAAATTAATTTTAAAAGTTAATTAAATCCTAAAACCAATTTTAAAGCCTATTATTAATGAGTTTAACCTAAGGATGGGCTTGGGGCCCAAAACGAATAAAAAAATTAAAAAAAAAACATAAAACAAGCCCAAACAAATAAAATAAAACAAATAACAAATAAACATACTATGATTTCTAACCCTAATTTAATTTACATGCAACCTAAATTAACTACAGCCACCATTAATTTTAATTAGGGTTACCAAATAAACCTAAATTAATCTAATTAATTTAAAGCACAGAAAAATAAAGATTTCACTATTTTTCCTCTACTGGGGCTATTACAATTTCTACAAACAATAATAGTTACATGCCTAAAATCAAAAATAAATACAATACAAGTACCACTAAAACACATAAAATAAAATAAACCTAAAACTACGTCATTTTAACATGGATTAATCTATGGCATTCCATGGACCTTCATGGATTCGATTGTTGATTCCCCACGTTCACCCCATGGCTCAAATCACTCCCATCATCATCACATAAAAATACACATAAAACAATAAAGGCAATTATCAGAATATAAATAAAAATCAAATAAAATAAAATAAAGAGAAAGAAAAGAAGATGAAAAGAATGTTGTGGACGCGATGTTGATTGCTTCTCATAGTAGACTTGTTCACCGTATTGTTGTTAGAATAGAATCAAAGACTTGATATTTGGATCGATGGCTTAATTGATTTCTTTTCCAAATCAAGTAAAAGAAAATCAGTATAAAGAAAAAAAAAAGGGTTTTTTCTGTGTAAAGCCTATTTTTTAGAAAAGAGAGAGCCTTTTTTTTTCTCTGCATCCCAAAAGCCTTCCTCCCTTCTTTTTAGAAAAGAAAAGCCTCCCTTCAAATAAAAATACATAGAGTTTTATCAACTCAGGACACTCCCTCCTGTGATTAAAATCACAGGAGATAAAGTTTTATTATTTTTTATTATTTTTTGAACCTAAAACAAATTGATAATCAAGGATTATCAAGATAAAAAATAATTTATTTTTTTATCTTTTATTTTCAAAATATTTTTTAACCAATTAAAAAAATAAGTTAAAAAATAATAAAAAAATTGCGGAAGCTGGTCGGACCTATGCAATTCTAACCGGAATTGTGTAATTCCGATCGGAAATACATAATTCCGATCAAAATACATAATTCCAATCGGAATTGTACATTTTCGATCGAAAATGTGTAATTCTGGTTGGAATTATATATTTTCGATCTAGTTATGTAATTCTCACCGAAATTACATAACTCCGATCGATGATTTTTTTAACTTTTAATTACAAAATGATCCTTGAAAGAATTAAAAATTTTACAATTGAGTCCTTAAAAATGTTACAATTGGGTCCTAAAAATGCAATTAAGCCTTGAGATCTGAAATTCAAACACTTGAGACCTATTTGCAATAAATTTTCATCATTGGAGTCCTCTGGCACATCCACACTCGACTTAACAGAAATTCGGTGCTTACAGTTGCCCCACTTTGTCGTTGTTTGCTTGTCAAATTGCGACAAAGCAAATAAGCACACAATTTCAAAAGCAAAGAGTTAGGATACTTACCTGTGTATTTTGAGACTTTTGTTTCTGAATGATGCTCATGTTGTTGCGCAACATTATGCAGAATGCTAAAGCAATATGGAATGTCTAGTGAAAAAGCGATTTGAAGATGTGCTATAGTTCCTGTGGAACGTATAGCGATGATTTTGAAGAAATTAGTTATATTCCCTGTGGGACGTCTAGCTATATGATAAATTTTGCTATATTTCCTATGGGACGTCTAGCGAAGTGATGCTATAACTACTATGTAGTGTCTAGCAGATAGCACTATATTCCCTGTGGGACGTCTAGTGAACTATGATTTGAAGATGCATATAGTTCCTGTGGAACGTCTATCAGTTATGCTATAACTACTATTTAGTGTCTAGCTGATTTCACTATATTCCATGTGGCTCATCTAGAGAAGTGAAATTAGCTATATTCCCTATGAGACATCTAACTATGTGATGAATTTTGCTATATTCCTTGTGGGACGTCTAGCGAAGTGATTTGATGATGCGCTATAATTCTTGTAGAACATCTAGCGAAGTGATGCTATAACTACTGTGTAGTGTCTAGCGAAAAGTAATTTTGAGAATGTGTTATAAATATTGTGTAGTATATAGCAAAGTGAACTTAAAATTAAGTTATAGCTATCATGTAGCTTATAACAGAGTGAATTTGTGGTTTATGTTATAGCTATTGTGTAGCATATAATGAAATGTAAATACAGAAGTTAAATTTTTCTAGATTTTACTGCAATCCTTCCATTGCTCACTAGCTTTAGTCAGTTGCAACCCTTTCATTACTCGCCTTTGATGTTGTAGTCCATAACTGCTTGCTACTTGTTTTGAGTGCTTGAATTCTTTGTGCCGACTGATTAGAACTTTCGTCAACTGATTTTGAAATTTTGCTGATTGCTTTGAGTTTTTGGCTGATTGACTTTGAATTTCCCTGCTGATGGACTTTGAATTCTTATTGATCGACTTTGATCAGCTGCCTTCATTGCTCATTGACCTTGATTGACTTGATAGTGTTAGTGCTGATACCATTTGTTGGACATCTTCTTCTGTATTTGAAATTCCTAAAGACTTGTTGAAGTTAAAGTTAGTTTCAACATGATAATTGTACAAAAGTATATTATAATTGAGAAAATTCATCAATTTACCACAAGATAATGTGCATTCAATGAATCCTACTAATTTTGATTTTGATGGCTATCATTTATTTACAATTCGCAAAGTCAGAGGTATTGTTAACCATCTTATGCTTAGAGTGTATTATTTACTAAGTGAAGAGCTAACTTTCACAGATAAATTCAGGGAGAATTTTCTAGACAAAACTTGTGGACATTAAGCATAAATATATCAAATTTTGAGTATTAAAACAGTCTTTAAGTTATTTTTGTGCTTTACTTCCTAATCCGAGTATTCCCCCGCCTTTCTCATATTACTCAGGGTGGATACCGTTAGAAAGGTCCTTCGGATACTCATACTCTTAAAGAGCATTGGATTAAATAGAGCAGCTTTTGACATGATCCTCTTTTAGTATTCCTTCACCTTTCTTATATTACTCGTGATACTCTTGCTCATTTTTTAGCATTGGAGTATATTAGAAGTGCTTGCTCTTATCTTGATTCTCCTTTTAGTATTCCCCCACCTTTCTTGTATTACTCAGCGTGGATACCGTCAAGCGATTTTATACTCATACTCATTCGAGCATTGAAGTAGATTAAATGCACATTTATTATTCCAAAGACTGAAATGATACTTTAAAATTCAAGCAATTTATACTGCAAATACATAGATTTTATTTTTGCATCTTCTTCCCTTTATTTGGGTGCAAAGCAAGCATTAGATTAATTAGAGTTTAGAAACTCTCAACACAGAGTTGTAAACTAAACATCTGAACTCTGCAAGGCTAGTAAAAGAGAGCTATTAATATCAAAGTTCATGAAATAAAATTTTTTTTTTAACGTGATCTCATGAAATGGATGAATTTACTTTGAATTTACGAAATTTTTTATTATTGTTATTATTTTTTAAGGATGCACTTTATCACAGAAACTAAAGGGATAAATTTTTGTTACTTCCCTTAAACATTCATTAGGATGTTTATCACACAGGCTAATATTTTGATGAGCAATTGGTATTCGCCTTCTTGCCTACTATTACTGTTGTGCTGGTTCTTTCCCCTTCTTCTTTCCCTTTTATTTTCCCTGTACAAAATGTCATAAATTAGTTTGGTATGTTTGTATGTAAAGAAGTTTTATTAAAATGCAACTTCATTCTTTTGCATTCTTCCCTTTTTTATTGTGGTGATGATGTTTCTGAACACAGGGGTCTTGATACTCCATTGTTGAGGTCATGGCATAAGGTTGAGTTTATCCTTCTATTATTGTAATTAATGTTATGATAAACGGCCTCATTCCTCTTTTTGACATCTCCTGCAAAATGGTTTCGGAGTTAGAGACCTTATTTTATGATCAAAGAAGTTTCAGAGTGCATTCATTATAAGTTTGATTGCATTCTTCCCTTTTTTGGGCTGGTGACTGTATTATTATTGTGTTGGACCTTCTCATCATTGGCCTTGATGTAGCAGAGTTCTACTTTGATTGGCCAAGGGTTGAGAGAGGTGTTTCTCTAAGGATTTAATGTTTCATTTTGCTTGAGCTTTTTGTAGCTATCAGAGGTACACTCAGGAGCATCTCTTAGAGCAGATTCTTGTTGATCCATCTAAGGTACGCATATTATCACTCTTTCCCATATTATTGATTTCATAATTTATAGGAGTAGGTTCTCCTTTTGTTGAAACTCCAAGTGATATTCTAGATGATGCTCCAAAAGGGGCTTTGGAGATGGATGCTAAGTCTGAGGACTTCAAGCCTCTTATCTATCCGCCTTGAGGTTATCCAAGATGAGGCTTCTCCAGATGCTATCATCAAATGTATCTCCTTTTTGGATCGATCTAAAATTTATTGGGGCTCCTCCCTTTCAGAATCCTGTTAAACATCAGGTTCACCTTGATAATGTCACTCTTCCTATTTTCACTCCTCCAGCCTCTAACTACTTTCCTGTACTTTTACAATGCTAATTTTGAATGTTAGTAGAAAAGTATTTGTATAGTCTCAAAGATCTTTTACTATGCTAAGCAAGTATTTCACAACAAATGTATGCAAGTGTATGCATGATATGTATGATATGCATGATCCTAATAGGTCTTTTGTTTGGAGCTGAGTTATACTCACAGCTTAGAATATAAGAACAAGGTGCTTTATCAACAACTTGCAAATTTTAGCATTTAATGCTTCGAGGTTGGTACTTCTAGTGCTAGAGCTTCTAATGTAGTTCCTTTGATAGATGACCGGCTGGTTGATAAAGTCCATAGCCTGATGAACTATTATCTGTTGCTTGTAATTCACTTTTCTTACCCCCAAAACCCTTTTGCTGACTCTTTGATGACACTCCTAGTGCAACAAGGAATCCTAATCTAGCAAAGATTCAAGATCCTTTGACCTATGATGGAGGTCCAATCACAAGGGCACATGCTAAGAAGATGAAGGAAGCATTACACATGCTAATTCAAGCAATTTGGG